>JAKRZT010011504.1:0-60547 GCA_029582215.1 Solanum sparsipilum | reverse complement strand
CTTGACTCATCTATGGTATTTATGTATCATTTCTTCTTCTTTTTTTCTTGCTCCCTTAGTCCCGATTTCCCCCCTTTGATTATGCTTATTGCTCATGGTCATTTAATTGCTTCCGCGACCAAGGATGTGTAATGATATGCTATGAGGCTTATTTGGGGTTCCTTCGGGTTCCCCATTCGCCGGTCACGTCTAGGCCCTAGGCTTGGGTCATGACACTAGGACCCGAGAATAGAGATATAGTTGATCAACTTTGCGAGGGAGGTATGCTACACCTGCCCTATGAAGTTGTAGCAAAACTCCTTGATGGCATGGTAGAAGCCAACAAAGGAGCCAAAGAGAAGCAAGAGTGGGACGCACTAGCTACCCAGTTGAATGCTCTATCTACCAGAGTCGCAGAATTGCAAGCACAAGCCATGGGGAAAGAAAAACACTCCTCCCTTCGAGAATGTAGACATGGGAAGAAGCAGAGAGGTATACAGGATGATGAAGCCCTGTCACTCATTCAACAAAAGATTGAAGCACATGAGAAGATGTTGAATGAGATGAAGGAAAACGTTGAAATGCTAAACGAAGCGTCTGCCTCTCACTCCATGACAATTCAACTGCAGGTGCTCAAATCACCCATTTAATGACGGGTCACTTTCCTCCGTTCACCAAAGATTCACCTAATTACACAATGGGTGATTCCGAGAATGAAGAGTAGTCTTTGACTTGTGTCATGCCGTGACATTTAGTTTACTCAGGCGCTATTTGGGAGGTAACTCAAAACTCCATATTATCTTATATTGGCGTACTAGTAAAATAATAATGTCTTAGTTTTATAGACTGAAGTGTAATAGGTGCCAAAGATGTGCATAATAGCGAGCAGCAGATCCAGTTGGCGAGTCGTCGCAAAAGTCGATAACTAAATCTATTCCGCAGTTTGATTCTAGATATCTTAAAAATCTGGAGTTTGTAAAACTCGGCGAGTTCAGGACAGTTTGGCGAATCGCCCACCTGATCGGCGACCCAGATGGTCCCTGCCGTTTGAACATCCACAACTACTGAGAAGTTCTGTAAAACTCGGCGAAGTAAATATTTGTTTGACGAAGCGTCGAATCACTCAGAAACCAAAACTCGACCACAGAATGGGAATGAACTGGATAAGCTGCAGGCCAACACACAAAAAGGGTAGCTGATTAATCACTCGAGAGCGTGGGTGGAAAAGAAGCGCACCAGAATGCTAAGAAAAGCTGTAAAGAGCTTGATAAATCACTCGACAATGCACCAAACGTTCCCAGCATACCTTCTGCTTTACACGACATCTGTTGAAGGACTCCAACTCGAAACAACTGCCTAATCATGATTATTCTCTATCCCTATCTCCATCTTTCTTTAATTTGACCTCTAGATTATTATTATACATTTGAGGACAAATGATTTTATCTGTGGTGAGGTGAGGCCCACCTTGTTGCTTGTTTCGGATACTTTTGTTTTGTATATATTTGGGTTGTCTGTTTATAATTGTGTAAATAACTGCTTTGCAATTGTTTGAGCTCATGGCTCCGTTTACTTTTAATTGCAAAATGATTTTGACCCTTTCGAAAATTTTTGAATTTTTCGCACATTTTTGCCACCCCTCGTGAGTTGAATTTGGCTGTTCTTTTGAAAAAATTTAAGTCTCAGTTTCTATCAATATCGATGACTTGAATAGTGCTCTTAATTGAACTAACATAAATGTATGGCTACGATGAGGCCAAATGAAGTTGCATAGACAATATGTGAATTCTTTCCATCTCGTTGTGATTAGCCATTTATCGAAATGATTCTCTTGTTATGACTGTTGCACACTAGCGAAAGTGTATAGTCTTGCTTAACTTAAATGTCGATGCCTTGTGTGATTTTCTTGCTTTGGAACCATGCATGAATAAACCTAGAATTTACCCTGTTAGTCTGATTGATTTAGAAAGCTGTCCTCTTGATATGATCTTAGGCAACTTTAAAGAGTGTGTGCCAAATTTGACATATACCTCTTTTGTGGCCTACCCGTGAGTGTGTGAAACTCTTTTGAACACACTTTGAGCCTTACCTTTCTTTGGAAGAACCTTGATGAACCCACCAGAACTCACTTGACCCACTACCTACAACCCTCTTAATTTGTGGTTTAGTGAATAGCAAAGAAAAGAAAAAGCAGAGGCCAAGAATTGCAGGAAAAGTCCCCCTTAACCCATGGTGTTGCAAGACAGTGGAAACCCCTTCAATTCAATTAAAAAAAAAGAAATAAAATGTGGAATAAGGTACGAAGGAAATCGGGTTTCCAAGCAATCCATGAAGGTGAATAAACAAGTGACTTAGAAGCACTAGAAAAAGAATCAATAAAGGAAAAGAAGGGAATGCCCTGAGAATACCACATCCCACGAGGAAGGAGCCCCTGAGCCTAAATGACCATACCTTTGCACTCATCCCCATTACAAGTCTTAGAAAGACCTTTTTGATCTTGAGTAAGCCGAATCAAAAGTCCATTGGGAAATAAGGGCAAACCTATGGGTGAAAACATGCATTGTGTTCCTCTTTTTGAGTGTGAGCATTGTATCTGATTCCTGATCTTGAATTGATTAACCTCTATGTTTGAATATGGAATCATTCTTCATGTGAGGGCATTTAGATACTTTTTGTCAAGCTTGAACTTGCACAAGTAGCAAGTATTGCGAGCATGAGAATCTCTGGTAATGGTGTGTCACAACTTGAATCTTTGAGTGCACAGGTGATCTTTGCATAAGTAATTTGAATCTTGTTGTGTATGTTCATGATTGAGTCTTGTGCAGCACTGTTTGAGACACCCTTTTTGAACGACTGAACTTGAGTTTGCTTGAGGACAAGCAAAAGTCTAAGTTGGGGGTGTTGATGAGTCCACAAATTGGACTCATTTAGGGCTTTATTTTGATAAGAATACTGTCCTCGAATGCATATTTTGTCTAAATATATAATGAAAACTGTTAAGTTTCAGGTATTTGATGTTTTAGTGAAAGCATTGACACTTCGGCGCAAAAAGGAACAAAAAGGTTGAAAAGAATGACGAAGCTAAAGCCCAAGCATCGCCAAGCACACTTGGTGATTCACTGAAGGGATTTACTCTACCCTTTGTTCCAGTACGCGAAGCCCTAATGGAGAAGGATAAAAAAGGCGATGCAAGGAGCAGTCGACACTCCGCTGAATAGCTCCGCGAAGCAGTACTATATCGCCCAATGGTCCAGAATGTAAAGGTGTTGAAGGCAAGCACGAAACGGCGATGAGACAAATGAAGGGTGAGTCCTCGAAGTCATTCGGCGACATCGACTAACTTCGCCGAAAGATCCACTAACGCTATTTTCTGAAGTCTATAAATACTGAACTTATTATTATTTTTAAGTGTCGAACTTTTATTTTAATTTCCAAAATAGAATAGTACTTTTAGATATTTTCTCTCAAGTTTGGAGAGGGTTTTTGGGAACTTGAAGAAAGGAGTTCATCTTCCTCAAATTGGAAGTGGGTCTTCTCTATTCTTCTTCCTTTGTTTCAATTAAGGTATAATTTCTTATACCCATTTGATTTTACTATCATTTTAGGTGTATTTTGTTTTTTCTTGATGTGTGGCTAAAACCCCCCATTCTTGGGGTGTGATTTAGCAAATATGTGTTGATATTATTGTTGGGTCATGCTTGCTGATAGGTTAGATGTAGTTTAATGGTGATTTCACCTAGTGGTTGTGGTTTAATCTAAAGGGTTTGTAGTTGCAAATACAATGCCACTCATGTGTTTTCGGCTTGCTCGACAGGGAGGTCGCAAAACCAAGACCACTAGACTGATGGCCTAAGGAGTGGGTTGACATGAGGTTCAACTCGAGAGGGTGAACCCCAGCCCCATATCCTAACACTCAGCTCGAGAGAGTGAGTGGGGTAAGGCATAGGCTGGTCTTCATGCGGCAAATGGGTGTCCGAGAGGAACATATTTGAAATGGGGTAAGTTGCCCGAGAGGGAACTTATTTCCATTTAAAGCTTAGCCTAGTCACTATTATCTTACAAATTTCTTGTCAAAAGCATGTACCCAACTATTTATCTCAACTTGTATTGTGGTCACACCCCAAGAATATTTCCCCATACTTGATTTTCTTGTTAATTTTTGCCGCTTTCACTACTTGTAACAAAACCCCAAAATTGATATTTGACACTTTCGTGTCACCCCCTTTAATTTACTATGGTTTTAATCGTTAATGTCTTTAGCTACGACTAGTTAGAGCTTAATTTTATTTTTCTATCAATTCTCAAAACCACTCCCTTGGGACACGACCTTAACCTTTAGTTGGGTTACTATACTATCGACGATCGTAGACACTCATACCGTAGGTTAGTGTCGTTGGTCACCATAAACATCACCCCAGCACTATCATCAGCTAGTGCTCCATCCCTAGGTTTTGACAGGATCAGAAAGGTAAGGTATCAGGCACTAGGTCTTAAGGAAGTGCTTCAGGTAACATGACCTTCCCAACTTGTCCAAAGTATGCTAAGAACCATCCGAGCGAGTGTTTTGCAGGAATAGAAGGGTGTTTTGGGTGTGGTCAGTCAGGCCATAGGTTGAAGGATTGCCCTTCTTCGAGTCAGGGCAAGGAGGTAACAACAATACGGCTCAATTCCAGCTCCAACAGGCTGCCCAACTCAGCAGGGTGCTTCATCTGGTACAAGTAGCGGTCAGGGCCAAAATAGGTTGTATGCTCTTCAGGCTCGTCGGGATCAGGAAGATTCTCCTGATATAGTCACTGGTACGTTATGAGTCTTTCATTTAGATGTTTATGCATTGATAGATCTAGGGAATACACTATATTTTGTAACTTTATATAAAACAATAAACTTCGGTCTCAGTCCAGAAACTCTCCCAGAACCCTTCTTAGTCTCTACTCCAGTTGGTGACCCAGTTATAGCTAGACGGGTATACAAAAATTGCCCTATCACAGTATCTCAGAAAGTCACCTCAGCATATATTGTAGAGTTAGAAATAGTAGATTTTGATATGATTCTAGGCATGGATTGGTTACTTTCCTGTTATGCCTTAGTCGATTGTAGAACTAGGATCGTTTGGTTTCAGTTTCCAAATGATCCAGTCTTAAAGTGGAGGGTAGTAGCTCAGTGCCTATGGTTGATTTATCTCTTACCTTAAGGCTAGAAAGATGATTTCCAAAGGTATGCCTATCATCTTGTTTGGGTTAAGGATTCAAACTCTGAAACCCCAACTCTTGAGTCATTCCCGATAGTAAATAAGTTTCCAAAAGTATTTCCAGAAGATCTTCCTGGAGTTCATCCTGAAAGGGAAATTGACTTCGGGATAGATCTCCTTCCAGATACCCAAACCCATTTTGATTCCTCCATACAGAATGGCTCCAGCCAAGCTTGAGGAATTTAAAGAGCAATCGAAAGACATTCTAGATAAGGACTTCATCAGACCTAGTATCTCTCCATGAGGTGCTCCAGTATTGTTCATGAAAAAGAAATATGGTTCTCTCAGACTGTGCACTGACTATCAGCAGTTGAACATGGTCACAATAAAATATAAGTATCCCATCTCGCGGATTGATGACTTGTTCGACCAACTTCTGATGCTAGTTACTTTTCTAAGATAGACATTAGATCCAACTATCATCAGCTTAGAGTCAGAGATAGTGACATTCTGAAGACAGCTTTTGAACCCGATAAGGTCATTATGAATTTGTTGTTATGTCTTTTGGACTAACAAATGCTCCTGCATGAAAAAGGTGTTCAAACACTATTTGGACTTGTTCGTCATTTTCTTTATGGATGATATCCTTATTTATTCTTGAAATGAGGAGGAGCATGCGACTCATCTGAGAGTTGTTCTGCAAACTCTCAAGGATCGCCAGCTATTCACTAAGTTTAGAAAATGTAAATTCTGGTTACAGTCCGTCGCTTTCCTTGGTCATGTGGTATCAATTAAAAAGATCTGTGTGGATTCACAAAAAAATGAGGCAGTAAAGCACTTGCCCAGACCCACCTCTCCAATAGATATCAGAAGTTTCTTGGGTTTGGCCGGGTATTACAAGAGGTTGTTGAAGGATTTTCTTCCATAGCTTCCCCATTGACCAAGTTGACTCATAAAAAGGTCAAGTTTCAGTGGTTAGATGAGTGTGAGAAAAGCTTCTCAGAACTGAAGACTAGGTTGATGACAAGTTTCGGTGGTTAGATGAGTGTGAGAAAAGCTTCTCAGAACTGAAGACTAGGTTGACAACAACTTCGTCTTGACCCTATCAGATTGTTCTGATAGTTATGTTATTTATTGTGATGCATCTAGGGTCGGCCTAGGTTGTGTGTTGATGTAGCGATGTAAGGGCATAGCTTATGCTTCTAGACAATTTAAGGTCCATGAGAAGAACTACCCGACTCATGACTTCGAGCTTGAAGCTGTAGTATTTTCCCTAAAGATTTGGAGACACTACTTGTATGGTGTTCATGTTGATGTATTCACAAATCATAAGAGCCTTTAGTATGTGTTCACCCAGAAAGAGTTGAATCTTCATCGGAGGAGAGCCCATTCAGCTGGCGTAAGGGATACCAGACTTGAGAAAGACATCCCATGGATGATAGAGAGTGCCATCATTGCTGCACTAACCCCCCTTCAGACTTCTATTGACACTCTCACCACGAGAGTTGAGGCTTATGAGAGTAGGCAGGGGGAGACCTCCGAGGTTACGATTTTGAAAGCCGAAATTGCTGATCTGAGGAAGGACATAGACTATCTTAAGTCTATTGACTTCACCTCATTACTGGAGGCTGCAGATGATATGGATGCTCCCGAGACTTCAGAGATTCCTCCAGCTACCTCTGGAGATGTGCATGGGGATGATGCAGCAATTGCGGAGTCGGATGCAGAGACCAAAGAAAAGTTGATAGAGATTAGAGATGAGAGTATATATGGAGATTTTCTGGATCTTAAGGAGACGATCATGCAGTCGGTGATCCAGACATTGCTGATAGAGACGTCCATGAAAGCTCCTAGTGTAGCTACTGTTCATTTTGAGATGACTCCGGGAACTGATGCCCAAGTCCAGACTGATTCACCGGGCATTGATGCCCATACAAATGGAGCGACTGAGTAGACATGATCCCTTCTTTATCTCCCTCTCCGTCTTACTTTTATTTTGACTCATGGATATTATTGTTTGCATTTGAGGACAAATGACTTCATTTGTGGTGGGGTGAGGCCCACCTTTTGTGAATATTGGTTTTGTTTATATATTTGGGTTTTGAGATATAATTGTGTTTTACACTGCTTTTGTGGATGATTGAGCTTGTGGCTCCTTGTTTTAAATGATAAATGATTTCCGGACCCTTCCGAAAAAAAACTATACCACCTCTTATTTGTGATTAAATGTGGTTGTTCTCTTGCAAATTTGAGTATCGGTTTTGATCAATATCGATGACTTGAATAGTGCTCATAATCGAACAAAAATGAATGCACGGCTACGATGAGGCCAAATGGAGTTGCATAGACAATATGTGAACTTTTTGCATGTCGTTATGACTAGCCAAGTATCGAATTGAGTCTCTTGTGATGAACATTGCACACTAGAGAAAGTGTGGAGTCTTGTTTGTCATTGGTGTCAATGCCTTGTGTGATGAGCTTACCGTGAACTATGTGTGATAACACCTAGAATTTGCCCTGTTGGTCCGGTTGACTAAGTGATGCAATCTCTTAATATGATCTTAGGCAATTTTGAAGAGTGTGAAACAATTTGATATTATAACTCTTTTGTGGCCTACCTTGTGAGTGTGTGAACCCCGTTTGAACACCCTTTGAGCCTTAACCTTTTCTTGGAGGAAACTTGATGAAATTGTAACCCTTCTTGATCCATTACCCATAATCCTCATGATTTGTGGTTTGTTTGAATAGCCAACTTAGGCCAAAAGCCTAAGTTGGGGGTGTGGTATAAAGAAAAGGTAAATCAAGAAGTGCAAGAAAGTCCCCTTTGACCCATGGTTTTGAGAAAAATGGAACCCCTCCATACAAAAAAAAAAGAGAAAAAGAAGAAAAGAATGAAAAAGTTGTGGAATAAAGTTGTGAAAATACAAAGAAGATGGGGTTTCCAACCGTCCATGGAAAGTGAATAATGGAATTGCTTGTGAGCACGAATGAAAGTGATGAAGAAAAGGAAAGGAAGAGTTGTTCATACCACATTTCATGAGGATTACAACCATTGAGACTAAATGACCATACCTTTGAACTCAGCCCCATTACAAGCCTTGGAAAGACCTTTTTGATCTTGAGTGAGCTCAAGCAAGTGTTGATTGGAAAATACAAGCAAGCCTATGGGTGAATTCATGCATTTTGTTCATCTTTTGTGAGTGTGAGCGTTGAATTTGAATCTGGAGCATTAAATTATGAACCATTGTGTGTGAATATGAAATCATTCTTTGTGTGAGGGCATTTGAGTACCTTTGTTGAGCTTGAACTTGCATTTGAAACAAGTAGTGTGAGCTTGCGATTCTTTGATAATGGTGAATCACAACTTGAATTTTTGAGTGCACAATTGATCTTTGCATGGGTAAGTTGAGTCTTCTTGTGTGCATTCATGATTGAGTCTTGTGTAGCACTGTTTGAGACATCCTTTTTGAACTGTTGAACTTGGGTTTTACTTGAGGACAAGCAAAAGTCTAAGTTGGGGGTATTGATGAGTCCATGATTTGGACTCATTTAGGGCTTTATTTTAATAGATTTAGTGTCCTCAAATGCATATTTTGTGCCAATAACTAATGTAAATCCTTGAATTTTAGGTATTTGGATTAAGGAACAAAGCATGGACACTATTGAAGAAAAAAGAACACGGCAACTGAAAAAACGAAGAAAAAAGGCCTGAGGATCGGCTAACCCATTGGGCGAGTCGCCAAATGGCTATTGTCTCACCTAATGTTCTAGTGTGCCAAGCCCTAAAGGAGAAAATCAAGTCGGCGATACAAAGTAGCAGCCGCAAATCGCCGAACGGTTCCGCGATGCAGTGCCATATCGCCCAAAGTTTCAAAATTTGAAGATGCTGAAGGACAAAGCAAAAAGGCGATGGAATTGACCAAAGGGTGGATCGCCAAGTGGATCGGCAATGCCGACTTATTGTGCCGAATGGTCCTTCGCAGAACATTTTTGGGAGACTATAAGTACATTTTTAAATTCTTAGTTTAGTATCCAGTTTTAGAATTTACCATTGTTATTATTCAGTTTTCAAGTGGAGAACTGAGAACTAAGTTTTTGAAAACAATACTCCCTCCGTTTCACAAAGAATGACCTCTTTTCCTTTTTAGTCAGTTTCAGAAATATGACCTCTTTCCTTTTTTGGTAACATTTTACTTTTTGCTTTCCACGTGGCATGTTTAAGACCACAAGATTAAGGGCAATTTTGTACATTTGACATAACTTTAATTTAAGACCACAAGATTCAAAAGTCTTCCTTAATTTCTTAAACTTCGTGCCAAGTCAAACCAGACCAATCTTTTTGAAACGGAGGGAGTATTTCCTTAGCTTTGAAGATTTCCATTTATAAGAAATTGGAAGTAGGTGTTGAAGATTCTTCATCTTAGACCTTTGTAAAGACTATCAATCCTACCCAGTTGATGTAAACATAACTTGGTAACGATTTTTACCTTTATATGATGTCTAGCTAAAACCCCAATTCTCGGGGTGTGTTATGTGATTATGGATTGATTTAGCTGCTGGGTATTGTTAATTGATAGTGTAAATGTTGTTTAAAAGTGATTTCGTTCAGTAATTGTGGTTGAAATTAATGGGTTGTAGTTGCAAATACAATCATAACTTTGTGTTTTTGGCTTGTTCGAGAGAGAAGTTTTAAAACCAAGATTTCTGAATCGATGGTCTGTGGGTATTGGGGTTTCATGGGTTCAGCTCGAGAGAGTGAACCCTAAACCCTTTTCCACACATTCAGCTCGAGAGAGTGAAGGCACTAAAGCGTAGGGTGTTCTTAATTGTTGTTTATTGGTTTTCGAGAGAAACCAATTTGATTCAGGGTAAATTGTTCGAGAGAAAGTTCATCCCCACTAAAGTCTAGCTTAGTCATTGATTTACAATTGTTTACTATTAATTGCAATTACCGGGTTGTCTACCTTAGACCATAATCCAATCACATCCCAAGAACCCATCTCCATATTTTCTATTTTTCATATTATTTGCTGTTTTAGTTGATAATTGAAACCAAATCCCCCTAATATTTGACACTTGTGTCACCCATAACTTGAGCAATGCTTTTATTCGGCTGTTCACCGACTGGCCGACTGCTCCTTTTTATAACCGACTTGATTTTCTTCTTCAAGGCTTGGCTCACTGGAACATTAGGTTAGACAATAGCCATTCGGCGACTCACCCAATGGGTTAGGCGATCCTCAGGCCTTATTTTCTTCATTCTTTCAGCTGCCTTGTTCCTTTTGCTCAATAGTGTCCATGATTTGTTCCTCTATCCAAATACCTGAAATTCAAGGATTTACATCAGTTATTGGCACAAAATATACATTTGAGGACACTAAATCTATTAAAATAAAGCACTAAATGAGTCAAAATCATAGACTCATCAACACCCCCAACTTAAACTTTTGCTTGTCCTAAAGTAAAACCCAAGTTCATCAGTTCAAAAAGGATATCTCAAACAGTGCTACACAAGATTCAATCATGAATGCACACAAGAAGACTCAACTTACTCATGCAAAGATCAATTTTGCACTCAAAGATTCAAGTTGTGACTCACCATTATCAAAGAATCTCAAGCTCACACTACTTGCTTCAAATGCAAGTTCAAGCTCAACAAAGGTACTCAAATGCCCTCACACAAAGAATGATTCCATATTCACACACAATGGTTAACAATTTAAATCTCTGAAATCAAATGCAACGCTCACACTCATAAAGATGAACACAATGCATGACTTCACCCATACGTTCGCCTGTATTTTCCAATCAACACTTGCTTCAGCTCACTCAAGATCAAAAAGGTCTTTCCAAGGCTTGTAATGGGGCTGAGTGCAAAGGTATGATCATTTAGGCTTAGTGATTTCTATCCTCATGAAATATGGTGTGAACGACACTTCCTTTCCTTTTCTTCCTCATTCTCATTCGTGCTCAAAAGTCACCCATTATTCATCTTCCATGGACTGTTGGAAACCCTATTTCTTTTTGCATTTTCCAACTTTATTCCATAACTTTTTCATTCTTTTCTTCTTTTCCTTTGTTCTTTTTTTTTGTATGGAGATGTTACATTTTTCTCAAAACATGGGTAAAAGGAGACTTTCTTGCACTTTTTGATTTACCTTCTCTTTTCACCACACCCCCAACTTAGGCTTTTTAGGCTAAGTTGAATATTCAAACAAACCACAAATCATGGGGATTATGGGTAATGGTTCAAGAAATGTTATGTTTTCATCAAGTTTCTTCCAAGAAAAGGTTAAGGCTCAAGGGGTGTTCAAATGGGATTCACACACTCGCAAGGTAGGCCACAAAAAGAGGTATAATGTCAAATTGTTTCACACTCTTCAAAGTGGACTAAGATTATATCAAGAGATTGTATCACTTAGTCAACCAGACCAACGGGGCAAATTTTAGGTGTCATCACACATTGTTCACTGTAAGCTCATCACACTAGGCATTGACACCAAAGTCAAACAAGTCTCCACACTTTTGCTAATGTGCAATGTTCATCACAAGAGACTCAATTCGATACTTGGCAAGTCACAACAATATGCAAAGAGTTCACATATTGTCTATGCAACTTCATTTGGCCTCATCGTAGCAGCACATTCATTTTTGTTCGATTATGAGCATTATTCAAGTCATCAGTATTGATCAAAACAGATACTCAAATTTTCAAGAGAACAACTACATTTAATCACAAACAAGAGGTGGCAGAAATTACTTTTTCAGAAGGGTCCAAAAATCATTTATCATTTAAAACAAGGAGACACAAGCTCAATCATCCACAAAAGTAGTGTAAAACACAATTATATCTCAAAACCTAAATATATACACAAAACAAGAGGGTCACAAAAGTTCACACAAAAGGTGGGCCTCACCCCACCACAAATAAAATCATTTTTCCTCAAATGCAAACAAAAATATCCAGAAGTCAAAATAAAAGTAAGACAAAGAGGGAGATAAAGAAGGGATCCTGTCTACTCAATCACTCTGTCTGTCTAGGCATCAGTGCCTGGTGTATCAATCTGGACTTGGGCCTTAGTGCCCGGTGTCACCTCAGAAGGAATAGTAGCTACACTAGGATCAACCAGGGGTGTATCCGCCAAAGAAGCTTGCACAACTGCATCTACCAAGGCCTCCTCAGTCTCAGTAAGGCCCTCATACGAAGATTCCTTAGCCACGTCAAGCAACTCCTCATTTGTCTCCGCCTCAGACTCGGGATCATCAGCCTCCTCAACTCTAACCTCATCTTCGATGGAAGCCGGAGGCATATCTGGTGCATCTGGGATCTCCACCGTCCCGAAGATCTTGGACATGTCGATGGACTTCAGCTGATCCACATCGCTCCTCAACACAACAATTACGACATTTAAAGTCATCACCTCTTCGGTGGCCCCTTGGCCACGCTCACATACTGTAATCCTAGCCGTAAAAGTGTCAATTGTAGCGCTTGATGGTGTCACAGCATCAACAAGGGCAGTATGAATCTTGCTCGGAATGGAGACCTAGAGTCTGGCAGCTCGACGATTGGCAGAATGGTCAAGCTGCCCCATCCAGAGTAATGAAGCCTAAATGAGCAGGGTCCGGGAGATAGTAGTAGCAACAGGTCTAGGAGGCAGTGTAGAAGCAGAAGAATTTAAAGTGTCAGAAGGTACAACACAAAATGTACCTAAAGGCCAAGTGGTCGGAGTAGGCAACAAAGTCTCTGCTTGGCCCTCATGACCATATCCTGTGCTATAATCATCCCCAGATTTAGCCTCGTCCCATCAATGATGCAGCCTAGACACGCTGTCGTGGCAAGGTGGAGAATAGACTCACTATGGGAGGGCATGATCGTGCTACTAGTGAAGCCAAACCAATACCTTGCTACTATATTCAGGTCTTTCTTTCTATTGGAGCCCCTGCCTCCAACCACTTCGGAGTGCCATTAGATATCAATGGAGCTAACAACCTTTTCATTTTGTCCAGCGTCTTTGTCCTGATCATATGCAGGCAATCATCTTCAAGTCTCGTAGTTCACTCTAGGACAACATTAATGGTAGGAAAATCACATTGCACTCTCTTCCCCTAGACAACTACATAGTCAACCGGTTTAAATGTTGCTGCCTGCTTCTTTTTTTGTGGTATCAAGGAACTGTACGCAATGTAGAAATCCCTAACCCAGCTTGGAATATACGGGCCACGGGGCATTGTGAAGAGCTGGAACTTATGAGACTTCAGACAACTCATAATATCGAGGTACCTATCAATCACCATATCCGTGGACAGTCGCTTCTTCTCTTCAGTCTTTAATCTGTTCATAGACTTGGGGGGAGGACCTTAAACTAGTGGTGCAAGCACTACTACATGTGCTAAAACTGGAGGAGAAGAAGTAGTGGGCTGAGGAGTTGCTGCTACCAGCTCATCATCATCAGAAGCTACAGTCTGAGGCTCCTGGTGCTCACCCTTACTCTCATAAGTGGTGAGGTGAGTAGCATATATGCCGTCACTATCGGAGCTGGACTCCGGTGACGCTAGTGCTTTTCCTTTGCCTTTTCCCTTCCCACTAGATGTGGGAAGTTTGGTGGCTTTAGCCCTGGATGCAGCTGCATCCTCATTTAGTGTTATCCCCTTAGCCTTCTTTCGGGGTGGCATGTTTCTACCTGCAACCTTTGGTCTAGCCATATTTGCAAAACATCGAGAAAAAGTAAGAAACATTTCAATGAAAAGCACAGCAGAATAATTGTAGACAGACTCGCCAAATCACTTTAATGAGCTAGATTGGGCTCGTCGAAAGGATTGGCTCAAAATTCTTAGAAAAAAATTGACAAATCGGCGATGGGAAAACCTTTTGGTGAGTAAGGATTATCCCGCCGAAAGTTACAGTGCAATTTAAGCTACATGGGTGCAGACAAAGGGCGATCAAGAAGACTTTTGACGAGTCGTCGAGTTCCTTTGGCGACCTCAAGCTTCTCGCCGAAAGTTATAGAGTCAAACTACTCATTTTGCATGGAATTAAAGGCATGATGGGGACCTTCGGTGAATCGCCGAGTGGTTCGGCGAACTCGACCCGGCTCACCAAACGACCTACGTGCCTACTTTCAACCCAACTTCTAGAATTCAACCCCGCAACCCCTGAAAACAAAATCAAAGCATGCACTAGTCAAATTGAAGCAAGACCCATAACACCCATTACCCCGGGATTCTCAGACTTCTCTCGGTTTTTCCAAATTTGGCCAATTGATGACTTTAGCCCTTAAGAATGACGTCACCCGCTCTATCATTGGGAAAATTACATCATTTGGCACAAATTCAGGTTACTTAGACTTCACCCAATTAAACTTAAAAACATGCAAGCACAACCCCACAAAATTATAACCAATTTTAAGGCATAAAATTATAAGAATCTAACAATATCATCAATACGGGCAAAATAGTCAAATTAAAACAGGCAATCAAACACACTAATCCTATCAGAGAGGCCTAACACACTTCAACAAGATAAAAATATTGCAAATGAGTACAAATTTGATAAAAATAAACTCGGGGTTCGAAAACCCAACCTTTAATACTGATTAAAACAATATTGAAATGCTAGGCGGCAAAGTAATCCCTAACCGAGCACAAATCAACGACTAAAATAATATAGAAATGAAAAAATATAGAAACTGAAGTGCTGGTGTGAGTTCGTGAAGTTCGAAAGTGAGGGAAAGTGGAAGAGTTGGAAGTTTAAACCTTTGGCCTTTTAAAAATCGTCCAGTTCTCGCCCATAAGGTGACATTAGTCGTGTTCGCCGACCCACTCAGCGACACGCCGAATGGTCACTTACCTCACCGAGTTTTTCAGGACCTTCAGTTGTTGTGGGGTCTAAACGGAGGATTAGATCGTAGGTCAGCGACTCGCCAATAATTTCCTGGGCTCGCCGAGTTTTGCAGACTCTAATTTAAAGTTGTCTTCAGTCCAAGGGAGATCTAGGTCTGGGTCGCCGACCTCTTCGGTGATGCGCCGCCTGGTCCTTTGGCTCGCCAACCTGCCCTTTTCAACCATTTTCCACACTTTGTCCTGCACATTCAACACACCATTATTTCCAACACAAAAACTAAAGCGATAAAACCTTGGCTTGCCTCCCACGAAGCGTCTTAGTTAATGTCGTGGCATGACGCGTGTCCCCACTTAAGTTCCATTAGTGAGGTTTGCCTCATTTTCATAAGGAAACCCCTCTTTTGGTTCTGGGTAGAGGCCATTCAGCACTTGGTCCATTTGGGACCCTAGTAGTTGAATGAGCATGGAATGTGAGGTCGTCATTTGGTTCAGTATCAAGACGTTTTCTCTTATCTCATCCAACACTCTGTCGTGTCCTTAAACGTTGTGTAGAATGAGTAAGAGGACCTCTTCAATTTTCGTGCCCTTTTGCTTTTTCATCTTTCGACACTCGTGAGGGGAGATGTACCTGTCCGTCTGTTTGGACAGTACCTCCAAATCCTTGACCCTTTGGGCCAAAATATCCAGCTGACCCAACAATGTGGCCAAGTGTTGGTCCTTCTCAGTCTACTTGTTGGTTTTGGCCACACAATCAAGGAGTTGGGCTGCGGTCTCATAGGAGTGTCGCATCAAGCAACCCAAAGAGAGTTGGTCAGTCATTATTCTATTTTCGGGGCTGAGACCCCGGTAGAAACATTCCAGAAGTAGTTTATCCGGAATCCCATGAGTTAGGCATTGCTGCAATAGGATTTTAAACCTTTGCCACAACTCATACATGGACTCACCCTCTAATTGCTTGAAATTTAGTATGTTATCCCTAAACATCATCAATCTCGAAGGAGGGTGATCCATTGGGTCACTGTTGCTACCAAATATGCTCCAAGTCTCTGCTCAAAACAACAACACACAAACCAAAAATAAAAATTAAGTAAGTATCACTATGACTAAATGAACAAAATTCAACTTGATTAAAAATTCTCAACTAACACCACTCCCTGGCAGCGGCGCCATTTTGATTTCACGTATCAGAACGATTCATCCAATACTAAGTGCCAATAATCGTTCAATAGTAATATAACCCAACTATGTGAGTTGGGGTCGAGTCCCAAGGGAGTGGTACATAGATGAGAATCAATAGAAAAGCATGAATATGCTCAAGTCAATCATAGCTAACAACATTTATGAATAAAAGAATGGTTCAAGTTAGGGGTGACACAAGTGTCAAATATTAGGGGGATTTGGTTTCAATTATCAACTAAAACAGGCAAATAATATGAAAAATAGCAAATATGGAGATGGGTTCTTGGGATGTGATTGGATTATGGGATAAGGTAGACAACCGGGTAATTGCAATTAATAGTAAACAGTTGTAAATCAGAGACTAAGCTAGACTTTAGTGGGGATAAACTTTCTCTCGAACAATTTACCCCGAATCAAATTGGTTTCTCTCGAACACTAATAAGTAGGAATTAAGAACAGCCTACACTTTAGAGAATTCACTCTCTCGAGCTGAATGTGTGGAAAAGGATTTAGGGTTCACTCTCTCAAGATGAACCCATGACAACCCAATACCCACAAACCATCGATTCAGAAATCTTGGTTTTAAAACCTCTCTCTCGGGTAAGCCAAAAACACGAAGTTAGGATTGTATTTGCAACTACAACCCATTAATTTCAACCACAATTACTGAACGAAATCGCTTTTAAAAAACATTTACACTATCAATTAATAATATCTAGCAGCTAAATCAACCCATAATCACATAATCACACCCCAAGAATTGGGGTTTTAGCTAGACATCATAAAAAGGTAAAACTCGTTGCCAAGTTGTGTTTCTATCAACTGGGTAGAATTGATATAGTCTTTACAAAGGCCTAAGATGAAGAATCTTCAACACCCACTTCCAATTTCTTAGAAATGGAAATCTTCAAATTTTCAGAGCTAAGGAATATTGTCTTCAAAAGCTCAGTGCTAAGCTCTAAACTTGAAAACTTAACAATAAGAATGATAAATTCTAAACATTGATACTACACTAAGAATTTAAAAATGTATTTATAGTCACCTAAAAATGTTTTGCGAAGGACCATTCGGCGCAATAAGTCGAGATCGCCGATCCACTCGGCGATTCGCCATTTGGTCAATTCCATCACCTTTTTGCTTTGGCCTTCAACATCTTCAAGTTCTGAAACATTGGGCAATATGGCACTGCATCGCGGAACCATTCGGCAACTCGCCGACTTCTCCTTTTTATCGCCGACTTGATTTTCTCCTTCAGGGCTTGGCATACTAGAACATTAGGTGAGACAATAGCCATTCGGCGACTCGCCCAATGGATTAGGCGATCCTCGGGGCTTCTTTTCTTCGTTCTTTCAGCTGCCTTGTTCCTTTTTCCTCAATAGTGTCCATTCTTTGTTCCTCAATCCAAATACCTGAAATTCAAGGCTTTACATCAGTTATTGGCACAAAATATGCATTTGAGGACACTAAATCTATTAAAATAAAGCCCTAAATGAGTCCAAATCGTGGACTCATCAATGGATTGAATTCCTCAAGGATTATGACATGAATGTGTTGTACCATCCATGTAAAGTGAATGTAGTGGGCTCTCATCAGGTTGTCCATGAGTAGTGTAGCACATATTGAGGAAGAAAGGAAAGAGCTAGCCAAGGATGTTCACTGGGTTGTTCACTTAGGAGTTCGCCTTACAGACACATTCAGATAGTGGGGCGATAGTTTAGAATGGATCAAAATCTTCATTGGTTGCGGAGGGTAAGGACAAACAGGATAGTGATCCTATATTACTTAGGTTGAAAGGTTCAGTTCATCAGCAGAAAGTTGAGGTTATTTGATGCTTATAGTGACCAATGACACTAACCTACGGTACTAGTGTCTACGAACGTCGATAATATAGTAACCCAACTAAAGGTTGAGGTCGTGTCCCAAGGGAGTGATTTTGAGAATTAATAGAAAAATAAAATTTAGTTCTAATTAGTCGTAGCTAAAGAGATTAACGATTAAAAACATTGTAAATCAAAGAGGGTGACACAAAAGTGTCAAATATCAATTGGGAGTTTTGTCACAAGTAGTAAAAACAACAAAAATAACAAGAAAATCAAGTATGGGGAAGAGTTCTTGGGGTGTGACCGCAATACAAGTTGAGATAAATCGTTGGGTACATGCTATCGATAGGGAATTTGCAAGATAATAGTGACTAGGCTAAGTTTTAGATGGAAATAAGTTCCCTCTCGGGCAACTTACCCCGTTTCAAATGTGTTCCTCTCGGACAACCAATTTGCCATAGGAAGCCCAGCCTACGCCTTACCCGACTCACTCTCTTGAGCTGAGTGTTAGGATATGGGACTAGGGCTCACCCTCTCGAGCTGACACTTATGTCGACCCACTCCTTAGGCCATCAGTCTAGTGGTCTTGGTTTTGCGACCTCTCTTTCGGGTAAGTCAAAAATACATGGGTGGTTTTGTATTTTCAACTACAAACCCATTAAATTAAACCACAACCACTAGGTGAACTCACCATTAAAATACATCTAACCTATCAGCAAGCAAGACCCAACAACAATATCAACACATATTTGCTAAATCACACCCCAAGAATAGGGGTTTTTAGCCACACATCAAGAAATAACAAAATACACCTAGAATGATAGTAAAATCAAATGGGTATAAGAAATTAAACCTTGATTTAAGCAGAGGAAGAAGAATAAGGAAGACCCACTTCCAACTTCGGGAAGATGAACTCCTTTCTTCAAGTTCCCAAAACCCTCTCCAAACTTGAGAGAAAAATACCAAAAAGTACTATTCTATTGTGAAAATTAAAATTAATGTTCAACTCTCTAAAATTAATAAAATGTTTAGTATTTATAGACTTCAGAAAATAGTATGGGCGGATCATTCGGCGAGGTTAGTCGGAATCACCGATTAATTCGTCGATTCACCCTTTGGTGTATTTCGTCACCGCCCTGCACTAGCCTTCAGCATCGTCGTGCTCTATGTCATTGGGAGACATAGTACTGCTTCGTGGATCTATTCGGTAAAACGCCGATTGCTCGCCATTCTGCACCTCTTTGGAACCTACTACACTTCAATCTATAAAACTAAGACACTATTATTTTTACTAGTACGTAAATATAAGATAATATGGGGTTTTGGGTTGCCTCCCAAACAGCGCCTGAGTTAACATCGCGGCACGACGCAAGTCAAAGACTACTCTTCGTCCTCGGAATCACCCATGGTGTAATTAGGTGAATCTTCGGCGAACGGAGGATAGTGAACCGTCATCAAATGGTGATTTAAGCATCCTACAGTTGAATTGTCATGGAGTGAGAGGCTGACGCTTCATTTAGCATTTCGATGTTTTCCTTCATCTCATTCCACTTCTTCTCATATGCCTCAATCTTTTGTTGAATGAGTGACAGGGCTTCATCATCTTGTATACCTCTCTGTTTCTTCCCATGTCTACATTCTTGAAGGGAGGAGTGCTTTTCTTTCCCTGTGGCTTGTACCTCCAATTTCGTGAATCTGGTAGATAGAGTATTCAACTGGGTAACAAGTGCATCCCACTCCTGCTTCTTTTTGGCTTCTTTGTTGGCTTCTACCATGCCATCAAGGAGTTTTGCTACAACTTCATAGGGCTAGTGTAGCATACCGCCCTTGCAAATTTGATCGATTATATCTTTATTCCCATGTCCTAGACCCCTGTAAAAGTACTCCAGTAGCCACTTGTCTGTCATCTCGTGAGATGGGCATGGTTGCAGCACCCCTTGAAACTTCAGCCACATTTCCTGAATCGTCTCATCCCCTACCTGTTTAAAGGCCAGGAGGTTGTCCCTGAGGTTCAATAGCTTCAAAAGGGGATGATTCATGTGGTATTCATAATGATTGTCCATCCTTAGGTCCCTGCTTTGATGTTCAAATGACCAAACAAAACTACAATTTAAATTAGTACAACTAAAAGTAGAAAGAATCAAAAAATTTATTTAACTACAAACTCCTAAATAACACCACTCCCCAGCAGTGGTGCCATTTTGATGCTTATCTTGACCAGTGACACTAACCTATGGTACAAGTGTCTACGATCGTCGATAATATAGTAACCCAACTAAAGGTTGGGGTCGTGTCCCAAGGGAGTGGTTTCGAGAATTAATAGAAAAATAAATTTAGTTCTAATTAGTTGTAGCTAAAGACATTAATGATTAAAAACATTGTAAATCAAAGAGGGTGAAACAAAAGTGTCAAATATCAATTGGGGGTTTTGTCACAAATAGTAAACACAACAAAAATAACAAGAAAATCAAGTATAGAGAAATGTTCTTGGGGTGTGACCGCAATACAAGTTGAGATAAATCGTTGGGTACATGCTTCCGATAGGAAATTTGCAAGATAATAGTGACTAGGCTAAGCTTTAGGTGGAAATAAGTTCCCTCTCGGGCAACTTACCCCGTTTCAAATGCGTTCCTCTCGGACACCCATTTGCCGCATAAAGGCCAACCTACGCCTTACCCCACTCACTCTCTCGAGCTGAGTGTTAGGATATGGGACTAGGGCTCACCCTCTCGGGCTGAACCTCATGTCGACCCACTTCTTAGGACATCAACCTAGTGGTCTTGGTTTTTCGACCTTCCCCTCGGGCAAGCCGAAACACATGGGTGGTTTTGTATTTGCAACTACAAACCGATTAATTTAAACCACAACCACTAGGTGAAATCACCATTGAAATACATCTAACCTATCATCAAGCAAGACCCAACAACAATATCAACACATATTTGCTAAATCACACCCCAAGAATGGGTGTTTTTAGCCACACATCAAGAAATAACAAAATACACCTAGAATGATAGTAAAATAAAATGGGTATAAGAAATTAAACCTTGATTTAAGCAAAGGAAGAAGAATAAGGAAGACCCACTTCTAACTTGGGGAAGATGAACTCCTTTCTTCAAGTTCCCAAAACCCTCTCCAAACTTGAGAGAAAAATACCAAAAAGTACTATTCTATTGTGAAAATTAAAATTAATATTTGACTCTCTAAAATTAATAAAAAGTTCAGTATTTATAGACTTCAGAAGATAGTGATTGCGGATCATTCGGTAAGGTTAGTCGGAATCACCGATTAATTCAGTGATTCACCCTTTGGTGTAGTTCATCGCCGTTTTGCACTAGCCTTCCGCATCGTCGTGCTCTGTGACGTTAGGCGACATAGTACTTCTTCGCGGATCTATTCGGCGAAACACCGATTACTCATTTCATTGCCCTTTTTATCCTGCTTCTTCAGGGCTTCACGTAATGGAACAAAAGGCGGAGTGTGTCCCTTTGGCGAATCGCCAAGTGTGCTTGGCAATATCCAGGCTTCAGCTTCTTCATTCTTTTTTGCCTTTTTGTTCCTTTTTGCACCTAAGTGTCCATTCTTCCACCAAAACTTCAAATACCTGAAACTTAAGAGTTTTCATCAGATATTGAGACAAAATAAGCATTTGAGGACACTATTTCTATAAAAATAAAGCCATAAATGAGTCCAATTTGTGGACTTATCATTATCTCCCAAAGGGCAGATGGTGTGTTTTGTTACCAGGGTTGCTTGTGTGTTCCTAATGTGGGTGAGTTGAGGTAGCAGATTCTTACAAAATCTCATAACTCCAGGTATTCCATTCATACAGGTTCTACTAAGATGTACCGTGATCTACGGGAAGTCTTTTAGTGGAAAGACATGAAGAGGGACATAGCAGATTTTGTGGCTAAGTGTCCAAATGGCCAATAGGTTAAGGTAGAACATCAGAAACCAGGAGGTATGACTTAAGAGATTAACATTTCTACATGGAAGTGAGAAGTGATAAACATGGAATTCATTACAGGCTTACCTCATACTCCCAGACAACATTACTCAATTTATGATAGTGGACAGAGTTACTAAGTCTGCTCACTTCTTGTCTATCAACGTAGGATTATGCCAAACTCTACATACATGGTTTCCTTGTCTATCATCTCAGATAGAGGTCCTCCATTTACCTCTCATTTCTAGAAATCATTTCAGAAAGGTCTTGGTACTCAGGTAAATCTCAGTACAACATTTTATCCACAAACAGACGGTCAGGCAGAATGTACCATTCAGACCTTAGATGACATGTTGAGAGCTTGCGTGATCGATTTCAAGGGTAGTTGGGATGATCACCTACCTCTCATAGAGTTCTCCTACAACAATAGTTTCCATTCCAATATTCAGATGGCCCCGTATGAGGCACTATATGGGCATAGATGAAGGTCCCGATTGGTTAGTTTGAAGTAGGTGAAGATGCATTGATTGGGTCTGACTCGGTTCATAATGCTATGGAAAAAGTTCAACTCATCAGGGATAGACTCAAGACAGCTAAGAGTTGTCAGAAGTCCTATGCAGATGTGAGGAGAAAGGACTTAGAGTTCGAAATTGATAATTGGGTTGTCCTGAAGGTGTCACCTATGAAAAAGGTGATGAGATTTTGAAAGAAAGGGAAGCTCAGTCCTAGATTTGTAGGTCTTTACAGAATCTTGCAAAGGGTTTGTAATGTGGCATATGAGTTAGAGTTGCCAACATAACTAGCAGCGGTTCATCTAGTCTTTCACATTTCCCTGTTGAAGAAATGTATGGGTGATCTAGCATCGATAGTGCCATTAGAGAGTGTGGCTGTGAAGGATAGTCTCACTTATGAAGAGGTGCCAGTTGAGATTCTTGACCGCCAGGTTCGTAGGTTGAGAAATAAAGAAGTCACTTCAGTGAAGGTTTTGTGGAAGAGTCAGTCCATACAGAAAGCTACTTAGGAATCGGAAGCAGCCATGAAAGCCAAGTATCCTCATCTCTTTCCTTCCGATTCCATTTTCAACTTGAGGTAATAGTTCATCTCCAGCCTCTCAGTTTACTCTTGCATGAAAATCAGTCTTAGTATCTTGTTCCTTCAGTTTATTCTTGCATTTCAGCATATTTGCAGTATTCTTGGAACTCAGTTCAGTTAGATATCAGTTTCTAGTACTTAGTGGTAGGCTTTGCAGCTCCTTTCCTCCATGCTCAGCTTGTTTAGACTTCATTTGAGGACGAATGTTCCCAAGGGGAAGATATTGTAACACCTCAGACTCGAGAAAAATAGAAAATGCAACTTTTAAGAATCTGGTGCTAGAATAGGCGGAAACCACCGACGAACCGTAGGTAGAACCACAGATCGTAGGTGGGGTCCCGCCATTTGGGTCCAAAGGTTGTTGATCTCTGATCCCACCCACAGTCGACCAAAACGGTCTATGGTTGGACCTACAGACCGTAGGTAAGGGTTAGCAGTGAACCACGAACCACAATCTTAGTCGACGGTCCGTTGGTCAGGGTCTGTCAAGGGCCTCGTCAGCATTTAAGTCAGGGTCATTTTGGTCTTTACCCCTATGCATTAGGCATTTAAAATACGTCATTTAACACCTAAACTACATCATTTTACTCAGTTTAAGCCTAATAATTTAGTCAGAACCTACCTAAAACCTTTATTCTCCAAAGTCACCAAAACTTAGAGCAAAATGAGAAGAAAGAGGCGTCAATTTTCCCAAGAACAATCAGAAAGTTTGCTTCAAGTTTCAGACCCGAAATCGAAGTATTTCTCCATGATTTTCATAACCAGGTATGTGGGATTTCACTAGTGGATTCCTTTCGTCCACTAGGTCCTTAGAATTTAGTCAGATCCTTGATTCTACCTATCTTGTTTAGACCTAGGGTTTGTAAATTCTTGGAGAATTGTTATGTTTTAAGTTGCTATAGTATCAATAATTTGAATATCATGTTTTCTTAGAAATGTTGTTAAATTCATCGTATGAAGCTCAAAACCCTAGTTGTGTAGATTCTCTTAGTTCATGAATTGCATTTGCTAGGTCAGTTAAACATATAATCATGCTGCAGATATTAAATGTTACATTGTCAGTATATATATATATTGTATTCCCTGTTAGCATGTCAGTATTTTCAGCTATTCAGTTTTTCAGTTACATTTCATTCATATACATATTCAGTTGGGAGTAGACTTAGCATCGAGTTGGACAAGGGTTCAGCGTATCCTCATAGTCCCAGAACTAAGTGCCCCGGTAAGAGTATAAGTCCTCTCTGTTAGGTATCAGATTTAGTGATCACGCTAGTCATGCATTTATACCCCTGGCAAGGTATATTGGGTCCTCTCGATGGGGCGTATACATCATACTCAATGTTTAGCTCACGTGGTTTTATGTCGGTTTATAGTATCTCCCATAGTAAGACACCTAGTGCATTTGACTAGGTTTTCAGTATATATTTCAATATTCAGTTCATCATGTTATCTTCAGGATTAGTATTTGGTCATTGTATTCAGTTTAGCTTTTCAGTTATGTTTTAGTGTTTACATTCTTGCTCAATTATGCTTTGTTTAGCTTATTTATTTGCTCAGTTCAATATCTATATCTTGCATGCTAAATACATTCCAAGTATGACTCATACTCTGCGCTACATCCTTTTATGATGTAGGTTCAGGTACTCAACATTAAGATCGCTCTTAGTTTAATTCTCGATCTGCATTCAACAACTTCATTGGTGAGTCCTCATACATCGAGGACAATATAAATGCCTTTATTTTAGTCTTTACTTTCAGTTTTCAGTTTTCAGTATTGTTAGAGTTAGCTGGGGAATGTCCTAGTAATTCAACTCAGAAAGAGGCTTTTCAAACATAGTAATAGAATCAACCCGAATTGTTTAGTCTATCTTTTAGTTGTTATTAAACTCTTAGTATGGTTTATACATTCAGACTAGTTGTTATTTTCCCATTTTCCAGTTATTTATTGATTTGGCTTCCACATAGTTCATGTCTTATTCAGTTATTCTCAATATGCTTGATATATGTCAGACACAGGGTTAGCTTGGGGTCACTCGTGATCCTAGGTTCCGTGTTACGTCAAGTGGGTAGTCTCGAGGAGTGACAGTTTTACTCAGTAACTTTTATAGTATGCTTGATATATGCCAGACTGAGGGTTAGCTTGGGGTCACTCGTGAACCTAGGTCCTGTGTTACGTCTAGGGGGTAGTCTCGCAGCGTGACAAAAGAATTCATCCAATTTAGTAAGACACAATCTGTTGGGTTTTAGCAAGGTGTGAATGGGAAATAAGAAGAGAAAATGGAAATGTGAGGGAACCAATTTTAAGGGAAATGAAAAGTCATGGTCATTGCAAATTGCAAAAGAAAAGTCATTTCTCCCATATTGGTAGAAGAAAGGAAAATTGTTGTCCTTATATTAGGAAACACTTCCTTTAGTTCTTAAAGGGTTAAGAAGAAATTGCCCCCTCGCACCGTCGTTGTCGTCGCTCGCTTGGCTTCGGCTTCGGCTTTGGATTCGGATTTGGCAAATGACTTGATTGATTTATAATATTTTTGGACAAAATTTATTTAATTAATCTCATTAATTGATTTTCTTTCTCTTATAAATTAATTCAGAATGTAATTTAATTAACTAAAGTAATTTTTGCATAACAGAATTTATTTGAAATTCGCATGTAAAGGTAAAAACATTCTGAAGGGACCTGTTCCTTCCGAAAAGGCGTTACTTTTCCCAAAATGACACAATGTTCTGGAAAGACACCATTGTTCGAACAGACATGTTCCTTGCTACAAATGGCTATAAATAAGAGGTCTTTTTCATTTTTCATTCACTGAAATTTTTCTCTCTGCATACATTTTCTTACAAAACTAAATTGTCGATTGACATAGTCTGTGTGTGCTCTCGTTGCTGTTCTTGTGTTCGCTGAAATTAGTGAAGTTTGAGGTACCGCTACTTCTCTAATAGTTAATCCATTTTATCTTGGGAGGAATTAATCTGTGATCTCGGGTACTTGAAGGGATTAAATTTCTTAAGGAAACACAGTAGGTTCTGTGGACTCGGATTCTATTTTTCTGTTTCTATTTTTTTTTGCTAACCTGCATACATGAGATAACAAGCTTAAGAAATTTCATAGTTTCTGTATTTGAGGTTTCTGGAGATTAAAACCATTATGGTTTTCTACTCTATTTAAATTTTTAAAATTCATTCGATTAATGATTAAAATAACATAAAAAATTTATCGTTAAATCAGAAACAGGCTGTGTAAGTATTTATTCTTTACTGTTAGTATTTCAAATACAAAAATTGTCTGCCATTTGTGACAGAAAAAATGACAAATTCAACATCAGTGAGTGCTGCAACAGCATCGATTGCACACAATCGTTCAATTGCTGCCCTTGCACTGGCTGAGAAACCTACAAAGTTTTCTGGAGTCGACTTCAAGAGATGGCAGCAGAAGATGTTCTTCTATCTGACTACGTCGAATCTACAGAGGTTCATTAATGAGAATGTTCCTGTTATGTCGGATGAAACTCCGGCCGAAGAACGATTCTTGGTAACAAAAGCATGGACACATTCAGATTTTTTGTGTAAAAATTATATTCTGAGTGGCCTGTAAGATGATATGTACAATGTGTATAGTAGTGTCAAGACCTCAAAAGAACTCTGGGATGCTTTAGAAAAGAAGTACAAAACAGAGGATGCCAGAATGAAGAAGTTCATTGTGGCTATGTTTGTGGACTATAAGATGATAGACAGTAAGACCGTTGTCACCCAAGTTCAAGAACTGCAGGTCATAATCCATGATCTCCTTGCTGAAGGTATAAATTTATTTAATGCCTATGTTGAATATATTAAGTTTATTCTTAATACTCACATAATCTTTAATGTAGGATTGATTGTGAATGATGCTTTTCAAGTGGTGGCCATTATTGAGAAGTTACCTCCTTTATGGAAGGACTTAAAAAACTACATGAAACATAAATGCAAGGAGATGACTGTTGAAGATCTCATGGTAAGGCTGAGAATCGAAGAGGATAACAAGGCCACAGAAAAGAGGTCGTGTGGTAATTCAGCAATATCTGGAGTTAATATTATTGAAGAAGATCCCACAAAATAAAAATAAAAAGAAAAAGAAAGCATCTTGTCCAAAGAGCAATCCTCCTAAGAAGAAATTCAATGGAAACGACTTCAATTGTGGCAAACGTGGTCACAGGGCTACTGAATGTCGGGGTCCCAAGAAGGACAAGAAGAAGGATCAAGCAAATTTGGCTGAATCCAAAGAAGAGATGGACGAACTCTGTGCAATTCTTTTAGAATGCAACTTGGTTGGAAATCCAAGAGAATGATGGATAGATTCTGGTGCCTCATGCCATGTTTGTGCCAACAAAGAATTATTTGTATCATATACTCCAGCACCAGTGGATGAGAAGTTGTTTATGGCAAACTACGATGTTGCAAAGGTGGAAGGAACATGAAAGGTCCTCTTAAAGATGACATCGGGCAAGGTGGTGACTTTGAACAGGGTCTCGTATGTTCCGGAATTGCGAAAGAATTTAGTTTCTATACCAGTTCTGACTAAGAACGGATTCAAATATGTATTTGTTTCTAATAAAGTTGTAGTAAGTGAGATGTATGTAGGAAAAGGTTACCTCACTGAGGGCCTCTTCAAACTCAATGTAATTGCAGTTGATATGAATAAAAATGTTGCTTCTTCTTACTTGCTTGAGTCTAAATGTTTATGGCATGAACGTTTGGGACATGTTAATAACAAAACCTTGCGAAAACTGATTAACTTAAATGTTTTGCCTAAATTTGAGTGCAATAAATCAAAATGTCAAGTTTGTGTTGAATCTAAGTATGCTAATCATCCTTATAAATCTGTTTAAAGGAATTCATATCCCTTAGAACTGATTCACACTGACATTTGTGATATGAAGTCAACACCATCACGTGGTGGGAAAAAGTATTTCATAACTTTTATTGACGATTGCACTAGATACTGTTATATATATTTGCTAAATTGTAAGGATGAAGCAATAGATGCATTTAGGCAATATAAAACTGAAGTTGAAAATCAGTTGGATAAAAGGATCAAAATTATCAGAAGTTATAGAGGTGGAGAATATGAATCTCCATTTGAAGAAATATGTTTGGAAAATGGAATCATCCATCAAACTACTGCACCTTATTCTCCTCAATCTAATGGCATTGCGGAAAGGAAAAACCAAACTTTAAAGGAAATGATGAATGTCGTACTTATCAGTTCAGGTTTACCACAAAACTTGTGGGGGGCAGCTATCCTTACATCAAATCGAATACTCAATAGAGTGCCTCACACCAAGGCACATGTTATTCCATATCAAAAATGGAAAGGTAGAACATCCAACTTGAAATATTTCAAAGTGTGGGGGTGTCTAGCCATAGTCCAGGCTCCTATACCTAAGAGGGTGAAAATAAGACCTAAGACTGTGGATTGTGTATTCATTAGATATGCAACAAATAGTAAGGCATGTCAATTTTTGGTTCATAAGTCCGAACATCCGGATATTCATGACAATACGGTAATGGAATCAGATAATATTGAATTCTTTGAACATATCTATCCGTATAAAACTAGACTTGAGTCATCTAGTGGGCGGTCTAAATGACCTCAAGAAGAACCAAAAGAAAATGAACCTAATGAAAAGAGTCCAAAGCGCAGTAAATGTCAAAGGACAACTACTTCATTTGGATATGATTTTGTAACATTCCTTCTTGAAAGTGAGCCTCAAACATTCAAGGAAGCTATGTTGTCTAGCGACTCAACCTCTTGGAAAGAGGCTGTCAATAGTGAGATTGAATCAATCTTAAGCAATCATACCTGGGAGTTGGTTGATCTTCCTCCAGGGAACAAACCCTTGGGTTCGAAATGGATCTTCAAAAGGAAGATGAAAGATGATGGAACTATTGACAAATATAAAGCAAGACTCATTGTCAAAGGCTTTAGACAGAAAGAAGGTCTTGATTATTTTGACACATACTCGCCAGTGACTAGGATTACATTAATTCAGATGTTAATTGCCCTAGCTACAGTATATGGTCTTGAAATCCATCAAATGGATGTGAAAACCGCCTTCTTAAATGGAGAGCTGGAGGAAGATATTTACATGGAACAACCTGAGGGCTTCGTAGTTCCCGGTAAAGAAAAGAAAGTATGCAAACTTGTTAAGTCACTTTATGGACTAAAACAAGCACAGAAACAATGGCATGCAAAATTTGATCAAACCATGTTGTCAAATGGATTTAAGATCAATGAATGTGATAAATTTGTCTACATTAAAGGCACTCTGAATCAGGAGGGCATTGTATGTCTATATGTGGATGACATGCTGATAATGAGCAAGGACATTGCTAATGTAAAAGCTACTAAGTGTATGCTCTCTCGTAAGTTTGATATGAAAGATCTAGGAGTTGCCGATTTGATATTGGGAATTAAGATTCATAAAACTCCTAACGGTCTAGCATTGTCTCAATCTCATTATATTCAAAAGGTACTTGAAAAGTTCAAGTATTTGAATTTCAAAAGGGCAAAGACCCCAACTGATGTGAACCTTAATCTTGCTAAGAATAAAGGTGAAAGTCAGTCTCAATTGGATTATGCCAGAGTATTGGAAAGTTTGATGTATGTCATGAATTGTACACGACCAGACATAACATGCGCTATAAGTAAACTGAGTCGATACACAAGTAATCCCAATCAAAATCATTGGATGGCAATAAAGAGAGTTTTGGGGTACTTAGATGACACTTAAAACTATGCTTTGCATTATAACAAATATCCAGCAGTTCTTGAAGGATATAGTGATGCAAATTGGATTACTGGGTCAACTGAAATGAAATCCACGAGTGGATATGTTTTCACTATTGGTGGAGGAGCAATATCTTGGAAATCATCCAAACAAACATGTATAGCTCGCTCTACAATGGAGTTTGAATTCCTTGCCTTAGACAAGGCAGGTGAAGAAGCTGAATGGCTCCGAAATTTCTTAGACGATATTCCATTTTAACCCAAACCAATGGCCCCTATATGCATACACTATGATAGTCAAGCTGCAATAGGAAGGGCTGGAAGTGTTATGTATAATGGAAAATCTCGTCACATACCACGAAGACATAACTCTGTTAGACAACTACTCTCTAGTGGAATTATCACAATTGACTATGTAAAGTCAAAGGATAATGTGTCAGATCCACTTACAAAAGGCCTAACTAGAGAGGGAGTTGAGAGATCATCGACGGGAATGGGACCATGGCCTTGAACAAGTCATCGTGGTAGTAACTCCACCCAGAAGACTGGAGATCCCAAGATCTAGGCTCAAGGAGATCAAACAAAGTCATAGATGACGGTTCAACATTGTCAAAATTTATTTTATGGTCCATTCTCATAATGAGACAATGTTCAGTAACCAAGATAAAGGCATAAGGACTTTCTAATGGTTTCTAAGTTTGATACAGGGTATATCAAATAGTGTGTCTACGGGATAACACAGTTAGAAACCACCTATGTAAGTGTGAAGTGTAAGCCGCTTCAAAGAGAATCCGGTAAGGCCAATTCCCTAAGCACTTATTAACCGAGATGTGTTCATGGCTGAAACGAACAAAACAATGAGAATAAAAAATAGTTCAAGGGTTGATTGTGTGACTTATGTTGTCTAGGTATATAGCAAAGCTCGATGGTTCAAAGATATCAAATCTACCGATTGACCGAGTATATCCGATATATGTTTACTACGAAAAGTTTAAAGGGAAACCTAGTTATCTATATGCGATTAACCTTACTTACGAGACATACAAGTTTTTCATGCATATGTTTTAACAATAGCCATTCCCCATTCATGTGGGGGATTGTTGGGTTTTAGCAAGGTGTGAATGAGAAATAAGAAGAGAAAATGGAAATGTGGGGGAACCAATTTTGGAGGAAAAATGAAAAGTCATTTCTCTCATATTGGTAGAAGAAAGGAAAATTGTTGTCCTTATATTAGGAAACACTTCCTTTAGTTCTTAAAGGGTTAAGAAGAAGGTGCCCCCTCGCGCCGTCGTCGTCGTCGTCGCTAGCTCGGTTTCAGCTTTGAATTTGAATTTGAATTTGGCAAATGATGTGATTGATTGATAATATTTTTGGACAAAAATTATTTAATTAATCTCATTAATTGATTTCCTTTCTATTATAAATTGATCCAGAATGTTATTTAATTAACAGAATTAATTTTGCATAACAGAATTTATTTGAAATTCATGTGTAACGGTAAAAACATTCTGAAGGGACCTGGTCCTTCCGAAAAGGCGTTACTTTTCCCAAAAAGACAAAACGTTCTTGAAAGACACCATTGTCCGAACAGACGTGTTCCTTGCTGCAAATGGCTATAAATAAGAGGTCTTTTTCATTTTTCCTCTCTGCATACATTTTCTTATAAAAATAAATTGTCGATCGATAGAGTTTGTGTGTGCTCTCGTTGTTGTTCTTGCGTTCGCTGAAATTAGTGAAGTTTGAGGTACCACTACTTCTCTAATAGTTAATCAGTTTTATCTTGGGAGGAATTAATCTGTAACCTTGGGTACTTGAGGGGATTAAATTTCTTAAGAAAACACAGTGGGTTCTGTGGACTCGAATTATATTTTTCTGTCTGTTTCATCTTTTTCTGTTTCTGTTTTTTTTTTTTTGCTAACCTGAATATAGGAGATAACACAAACATCAAAACTTTTGATAATTAATTAGGGGAAATGTGAATGAGACCTTTAAATATGCAAGAAATAATCAAATGTTATACAATTTTATTCTAAATTTAATAATATAACAAGTTCAAACATATGTTCAATATTATAATGTAAATATTAAACATAGATAGAATTCAAACAACTATATAACATTGTAATCGTGTCTTATATAATTGTGAAATCAAGCCATACAATGAAGATCAAATATTGTCTTTTGTGAAAATAAACTCAAGAGAAGAAAAGACCACTATTAAGAACCATAAACTCAAAATTATAAAAGTAAACCTCAAACTCAACTTTTTTACATTTGTGTGTGCATTTTTTTTTAATGTTGTTGCATGTGTTCTTTTTGGGAATGTTGCTACGTGTGTTTTCCTAAGTGCAGCAAGTGGGTTAGTTTGGTTTGGTGTTGCTATGTTTTAGGGTAATTGGGTGTGTATTGTTTTTTTCTTTTTTTTTCCAGTTCTGTGCGGGTGAGTTTGATTGGTTGCTTTCTTTTCTTTTTGTTCTTCTAAGTGGTGTGAGAGTATATGTGATATAGAGTATATGTGATATAGTTGCTGAAAGTTCTATTGGAAGGAAGAAAAACTATTTTTTTGTTGTGTAGTTTTTTTCTTCCGTCGTGTATGTTTCTGTTGTGGGTATGTATCATTTTGTAGATTATATTTGAAGGAAGAGACATTAGAGTTAGGAGGTGGTTTAGGAGTGATTTGTTAGTGATAAAATACGGGATGGGAGGTTTAAGGGAGTGGGGAACATGAGGGAGTGGAAGTGTGGGGTTAGGTTACAAGAAATTTAGGATAAATGGTTTGGGTAGTTTTAGGTTAATTTATTTTAATTACATATGATCAAAATTTTAATAATAAAAATATTATCTAACTATTTTAATTAATAAAAATATAAGAAAAGTCAAATAGTTGGTCTAAAAATATACCGAAGAAACAGTAGCTTCGTAAAACTATAAGTTTAAAGAAAAACTATATTTTTGGCAAAAGGATATGATAAACCCTGTACTTGGCTCCGTTTGTCAGTTGAACTCTCCTACTTAATAGTTCACCAAATGAACACTTAACTCGATGAAACTCTATTTTTAAATCCATCTGACCATTAGCCGAGCTTATGTGACATAAAATGGCTAAGTTGGACAAATACGTGATAACACACATTTTGAAACAAGTGAATGCAATATTTTTATTTAAAAAATATCAAAATTATAAGACAAAACAATAATAATAAATTTAGAAACAAAAAAAGGATCTCAAAAGCTTCTTCTTCTTCAGCCCAACATAGCCTACTCCGCCCCCACCGCCACCCCCACCCCTACCCCTTATATCTTCTTGTTTAGGCCCAACCCTTAGTCCCTCACCCCACCCCGCTCCTATCCCTTGCCTCTTCTTCTTCTTCTTCTTCTTCTTTGACGTACACCCTTATCACCATAATCATCAAAAAATAATTTAAAAAGTTTTTTCTAAAAAAATATATTAGTCACTTCAAGAACAGACAGAGGGGAAAATTATCTATATGTTATACCAGTCGCCAAGAGCAAGAAAATTCACTTGATGTGGTCACTGGTATGATCAGAGTCTTTACTTTTGATGTACATGCATTGCTTGATCCAGGTGCAAGTCTATCTTTTGTGACTCCTTATATTGCTATGAGATTCGATATCTTTCCAAGCAACTTCTTAAGCCCTTCAGTGTTTTTACATATGTTCGTGAGTTTATTCTAGCTGAGAGAGTTATCATGATTGTGTCATTTATGTCAATCACAAGGACACCATGATTGACTTGGTCGGGTTAGACATGGTAGATTTTGATGTTATTCTAGGTATAGACTAACTTCATTCCTATTATGCCTCAGTTGATAGTAGAACTCGAGTAGTTAAGTTCCAGTTTCCTAATGAGCCAGTTATTGAGTGAAGGAGCAGTTCAACAATACTATTTTATAAACTTATTTTTTCAACATATATTGCTTGAATTTACTCATAAACATATATTTTTTTCAACTAGAAGTTTTCTTGATATATCTTTTAACCATAACAAAATAAATAGAATCATAGAGCATGTGCAAGAGCTAATTGCAATCTACCGCATTTTGCGATTGAGAAATTTTCAAGTGTGAAGAATATAATGTGCAATTTTTTCGAGTGAGGGTAGAGGGTAGGAATGAAGAAGATCGGGAAAGGGGGAAATGAGTATAGTGAGAGAGAGAAAATTGCACCTTTTTAAATATTATTTATTATATAAATATTTAGTTTATGGTATGTTATTGAAATAATAATAATAATGATAATGATGTGTGATTAAAAAATGAGATGAGATTTTATGTGTAAAATGAGTGTACTATACACACACAACGGATGACAAGGGGTTTAAAATATTGTGTTTCAATGAGTTTAAAGGTTTAGTTGGCAAAGTCGTAAGTACAAGGGTCGAGTTTATAAATAGAGGCAAGTACAAGGGCCTCCCAGGTCATTCTGCCAATATTTTTTTGTAAATTTTCTTTTCTTTTGAAGAAATTGAAAACAAAACTTATCCTAAAACGTGATTCTATTTTTTTATGGAGCAGATTTAGGCAGAACAGTTTGAGGATCTGAGGTTGAGGATGATTCAAGACAAGGTGCTTAGTGATGAGACTAGAAAGGTGACCTTAGATTTAGAAGGTACCTTGAGGATTGAGGGTCGTATTTGTGTTCCTAGAGTTGGTGGGTTGGTTGGGCTAATTCTATAAGAGTTCCATTGTTCTAGATATTCTATTCATCTTGGTGCTGTGAAGAAGTATCGTAATCTGAGACAACAGTATTGGTGGTATGGTGATGAGTCCACAAATTGGACTCATTTAGGTCTATATTTTAATAGAAATTGAGTCCTCAAAAGCTTATTTTATCTCAATATCTGATGAAAATCCTTAAGTTTCAGGTATTTGAAGTTTGAAGGAAAGCATGGACACTACTTCGCAAAAAGGAACGAAAAGGCTGAAAAGAACGAAGAAAATGAAGTCCTGAGGATCACCGAGTCCACTTGGCGAGTCGCCGAAATGTCTCACTTCGCCTTTTGTTCCAGTGTGCTGATCCCTGAAAGAAAGGATCAAGTCAGCGGAAAAAGGGAGCAATCGGCGCATCGCCGAGAAGTTCCGCGAGGCAGAACTATGTCGCCCAATGACCCAGAGTACGACGATGCTGAAGGATGGTCCAAGACGGTGAAGAACTACACCAAGTGGCGAATCACCGAGTTGATCGACGATTCCGACTAATGTAACCGAATGGTCCGCTTACCGAATGGTCCGCTGCAACACATATTTCTTTGAAAACTATAAATACTCATTGAGATTTGTAGCTTAGTATAAGATTTTTAGTGTGGAACAATTAATATAATTTTTAGTACTTTTTATTTTTGCTCTGAGTTTGAGAGGGTTTTGAAAACTTAAAGAAGAAGAGGGTTTCATCTCCAAGGATTTGGACTTGGGTCTCTTGGATTCTTCATTCTTGGCCTGTAACAAGACTTAAATCTTCATACCCATTTGAATGCAAGCTTATTTAGGTATAAATTTATATCTCTTGATGTGTGGCTAAAAAACCCAATTCTTGGGGTGTGATTTAGCGAATATGGGTTAAGATTGTTGTTGGGTCTTGCTTGCTGATAGATTAGATGTAGTTTAATGGTGATTTCTTCTAGTAGTTGTGGATGAATTTAACAAATTTATAGTTTCAAATACAAGTTTATTTATGTGTTTTTAGCTTGCTCGAGAGAGAAGTCGTGAAACCAAGACTACTAGATTGATGGCCTAAGGTGTGGGTTGACATGAGGTTCAGCTTGAGAGAATGAACCCTTGTCCCATATCCTAACACTCAGCTCGAGAGAGTGAGTGGGGTAAGGCGTAGGTTGGTCTTCATGCGGCAAGTGGGTGTCCGAGAGGAACCCATTTGAAACGGGGTAAGTTGCTCGAGAGAGAGAATGTATTCCCACGTATAGCTTAGCCTAGTCACTATTATTCTATAGATTTTCTATCGAAAGCATGTACCCAATAATTTAAATTAACCCGTATTCCGGTCACATCCCAAGAATCCCTTCTCATTACTTAGATTTCTTTGTTAATTTCGTTGTTTTTACTTACTAGTGACAAAACCCTCATTGTTAATTGATACTCTTGTGTCCCCCTTTAATTTGCAATGTTTTTAATCGTTAATATCTTTAGCTACGACTAGTTAGAACTAATTTTATTTATCTATTAATTCTCGAAACCATTCCCTTAGGACTCGACCCCAACCCTTGGTTGGGTTATTATACTATTGCATGATAATAGACACTTGCATCGGAAGTTGTGTCGTTGATTAGGCAAACATCAAAATGGCACAGCTGCCAGGGAGTGGTGTTAGTTCGGAATTCTTAGATTAGTAGAATTTTTGTTCTTCTTAGTCGTAGTCTACTTACCTAATTTTTAGTTTTGTTTGTTTGCTATGTGAATATTTCAAAAGGCATGAGTGTTAATGGTAGCAACGATAGCCATGTAGGCCACCAAGGCGACATCAGAAATCTCAACGATGTCCAAGAGCCCAACATCAATGGCCCCTATCTCCTGGGAGGTGTTGGAGCCATCCGTTTACCCCCAGCCGAGGGAAATACAGTATTCCACATAACGAGCACCATGTTTGAACTCTTGCAACTAAAGGGACTTTTCAGCGGATTGGCTTATAAGGATCCTCACGAGCATCTTCAAAACTTTGTAGATGTGTGTGGACCATTCTCGTTCAAAAACATCTCTCAGGAGTAGGTTCGGTTGAGGTTATTCCCTTTCTCATTGATGGGAGAGGCTTGCAAGTGGCTATACGAGCTACCACATGAATCTATCACTTCGTTGGAGGAGTTGGTAACCGTATTTCAAGTGTCATTTTTCCCTCCCTCAAAGATTATGTCACTGCGGGATAGCATCCAGAGCTTTAAGTGCCTAGAAGGAGAGCCTCTACAGGAAACCTAGCTACGTTTCAAAAAATTGGTGCTCCAATGCCCAACCCATGGTTTGCCTGATAACGTGCTACTTTAATACTTTTGCCGGAGCTTAGACTCAGTGAACAAAGGTGGCGCTGACCAACTCTCGCTGGGAGGCTTAATGCAGCAGCCATATGCAGTAGCAACCTAGCTTTTAGATGGTATGACAACCATCAACAGAGCATGGTACACTCGTGAGGACCAAGTCTCCCCTCTCACTTTCAAGCTATCCAAGGAGCAGATTGAAAAAGACAATGAGAGAGACCAGAACATGGCTAAAATCATGACGCAACTTGATATTTTATCCAAAAACATCATGGGGGCCGGTGCCCGTGGTGTCAACACTGTGGGGGTCGGGGGTGGTAATCCTGAGGAGATGAAGTTTGAAGCCTTGTATAACGGGAGGTAAATTTTCTAGCCAATCAAGGCGGTGGCTACCACTCAAATTACCCAAGGCAGGATGGTAACCAAGGTTGGGCAAGAGACAAAGGTTGGAAGGACCGGGATCGTGAATGGAGGGACCATAATCCAAATTGGAAGGATGGGGAGAAGGATAGATACGTGCCTCCCCATGAGTGCCAGAAGCCAAAGGATTCGAACGGTGGTAGGTTTGAGGATATGCTCTCGCGCATCCTCAACAAAGTTGAAGGGTCAGACAAAAATGCTAAAAGGCATGGAAGAAGATATGTCTACCCTTAGCCAAACCGTTACCTCTCATTCAATTTCAATTAAGCAGTTAGAGACCTAGATAGGTCATATCTCATCTTACATATATCCGAGGCTGCTAGGGAGTTTGCCGAGTGATACCATGGCTAATCCCAAGAATGAGGTTTAAAGGTGAACTTGCGTCATGCCACGATAGGCATATCACCGAAACGTTCGGTGACCCAGACACACTCCGCCGTTTGATCCAAGCCATTTTGGGATTGGATCTGTAAAACTCAGCGCACTCAACAAAGTCATTGGCGAGTCACCGAGTATATCGGTGATTCAAATGTAGACCGCCATTTGGATCATCATCTTGACTGAAGGTCCTGTAGAACTCGGCGAGACAAGTGATAACTCAGCGAATCGCCAATAGGTTCGGCGATCGGGACTAATGTCGCCCAATAGACAAAAACTGGACGATCTTTCAGCCAAAGGTTTAAAAAGTTTTAACTTCATTCTCTTTCCATCATTTTTTTTACCTTCCCAAACTCACACCTTCACTCTAGTTTTATATTTCTTGAACTTTTGGAGTATTTTGGTTCATTGAATTGTGCGCAAATTTGGATTGCATTGCCGCCTAGCTTCTCGGTAGTATTTCAATCAGTATAAAAGGTTAGCTTCTTAATACCCGTAATTATTTTGTCAACATTGTACTCATTTGCAAACTCTTTGATATTGTTAAAATCGGTTGAACCTCCCTGATTGGATAAAATTGGTTAAGTGTTGATTGTTATTCGATAATCTTGCTTAAACTATGAAATCTTGTTCTTCGATGTATCTAGTTGAGTTAATGTGTGATGGGTGGTATTCGTATGTTATGGGTCTTGGTTAAATTTGTGCTAATTGTGCTTAAATTTTATTTTCGGGGGTTGCGGGGATAATTTTGAGAAGTTGGGTCAAAAGTAGGCACGTTTGGTCATTCGGCGAACTGTGACGAGCTCGCCGAACTACTCCACGGTTCACCTAATTACCCTATCTCGCCCTTGTTATCATGCTTTATTTGTTGTGGCGTCTATAAATTTCGGCGAGAAGTGTGAGGCCACCAAAAGCACTTGACGACTCGGCGAAAGTTTTCTTATTCGCCCTTTGTCTGCACTCCTAACTCCTTCTACACTGTGACCTTCGGTGGATTGTCTGTGGCTCACCGAATATATTCGGCGGCACGCCGAATGAACTATCTAGTCTTTCTGCAGCTAAAAGTCTTTGTTTTGGTTGTCAAATATGTTCTAACATTATCTCAAGACTTTATAGACATGGCCAGACCAAAAGTTGCAGGAAGAAACATGCCACCAAGACACATAAGAGAACAACAATTCAGAAGAACTGAAAGAAGTGACAACAGGACAACCAGTTCAAGGAGAAAGATGCCCATCGAACCTAATGTCCCTTCATGGGATTGAGGGTTTGTCAATGCGATACATGCCTTCGGAGCATCTCATGATTTGGATAAAATGGTTGAGGCAAACATCGCTACAGAAGCTGAAGCAGAGAGAAAAGAAAAAGGGAACCTGAAGCAGACTGACAACACTCCGGGCACTTGTGATGACCGTTGCACAGTAGTAAAAGTATGGAGTCTTGTTTGACTTTAGTGTCGATGCCTTGTGTGATAAGCTTACTTTGAACCATACATGATAGATCCTAGAATTTGTCCAGTTGGTCCGGTCAACTAAGTGATGCTATCTTTTGATATGATCTTAGGCAACTTCTAAGAGTGTGAGCCAATTTGACATATACCTCTTTTGTGACCTACCCTGTGATCGTGTGATTCTCTTTTGAACACCCCTTGAGCGTTACCTTTCTTTGGAAGAAACTTGATGAAACCATAACCTTTCTTTAGCCACTACCTATAATCCTCTTGAATTGTGGTTAGTTGAATAGCCAGCTTAGGCCAAAAGCCTAAGTTGGGGGTATGATGAAAAGAAAAGGGCAAATCAAGAAGTGCAAGAAAGTCTCCCCTTACCCATGGTTTTAAGAAAAATGGAACCCCTCCATATAAAAAAAAAAAAGAGAGAGAGAATGAAAAAGAAAGTTGTGGAATAAAAGTACAAAAGAAATGGGGTCCCCAAACAATCCATGGAAAGTGAATAATAGGATGACTTATGAGCACTAAAGAGAATAATGAAGGAAAAGGAAAGGAAGTGTTGTGAGCACCACATTTCATGAAGAAGAAAGTCACTAAGCCTATATGACCATACCTTTGCACTCGGCCCCATTACAGGCCATGAATAAATCTTTTTTATCTTGAGTGAGTTGAAACAAATGTTGATCGGAAAATACGGGCAAACCTATGGGTGAAGGATGCATTGTGTTCTTCCTTGTGAGAGTGAGAGTTGCATCTGATTCCGAAGATTTAAACTGTAAACCATTGTGTGATTATGGAATCATTCTTTTTGTGAGGGCATTCGAACACTTTAGTTGAGTTTCAATTTTCATTTGAAGCAAGTATTGTGAACATGAGGTTCTTTGATATTGGTGAGTCACAACTTGAATGTTTGAGTGCACATTTGATCTTTGCATAAGTAAATTAAGTCTTGTAGTGTGCATTCATGATTGAGTCTTGTGTAGCACTATTCGAGACACCCTTTTTGAATGACTGAACTTAAGTTTGCTTGAGGACAAGCAAAATTTTAAGTTGGGGTGTTGATGAATCAACAAATTGGACTCATTTAGGGCTATATTTTAATAGAAATTGTGTCCTCAAATGCTTATTTTACCTCAATATTTGATGAAAACCCTTAAGTTTCAGGTATTTGAAGTTTGAAGGAAAGCATGGAACTACTTTGCAAAAAGGAACGAAGAGGCTGAAAAGAACGAAGAATATGAAGGCATGAGGATCGCCGAGTCCACTTTGCGAGTCGCCGAAAGTTCTCACTTCGCCTTTTGTTCCAGTGTGCTGAGCCTTGAAGGAAACGATCAAGTCAGCGGAAAAAGGGAACAGTCAGTGCATCGCCAAGAAGTTCTGTGAGGCAGTACCATGTCGCCCAATGACCCAGAGTACGACAATGCTGAGCGATGGTGCAAGACGGCGATGAACTACACCGAGGGGCGAATCACCGAGTTGATCGACGATTCCGACTAATGTCGCCGAATTGTTCGCTCCAACACAAATTTCTTTGAAAACTATAAATACTCGTTGAGAGTTGTAGCTTAATATCAGATTTTTAGTGTGGAACAATTAATATAATTTTTAGTACTTTTTATATTTGCTTTGAATTTGAGAGGGTTTTGAAAACTTAAATAAGAAGAGGGTTTCATCTCCAAGGATTTGGACTTGGGTCTCTTGGATTCTTCATTCTTGGCCTGTAACAAGACTTAAGTCTTCATACCCATTTGAATGCAAGCTTATTTAGGTATAAATTTCTATCTCTTGATGTGTGGCTAAAAACCCCAATTCTTGGGGTGTGATTTAGCGAATATGGGTTAAGATTGTTATTGGGTCTTGCTTGCTGATAGATTAGATGTAGTTTAATGGTGATTTCGTCTAGTAGTTACGGATTAATTTAATAAATTTGTAGTTTCAAATACAAGTTTATTTATGTGTTTTCGGCTTGCTCGAGAGAGAAGTCGTGAAACCAAGACTACTAGATTGATGGCCTAAGGAGTGGGTCGACTAAGATTCAGCTCGAGAGAGTGAACCCTTGTCCCATATACTAACACTCAGCGCTAGAGAGTGAGTGGGGTAAGGCGTAGGCTGGTCTTCATGCGGAAAGTGGGTGTCCGAAAGGAACCCATTTGAAACGGGGTAAGTTGCTCGAGAGAGAATGTATTCCCACGTATAGCTTAGCCTAGTCACTATTACTCTATAGATTTTCTATCGAAAGCTTGTACCCAATAATCCCTTTTCATTACTTAGATTTCTTTGTTAATTTTGTTGTTTTTACTTACTAGTGACAAAACCCCTATTGTTAATTGACACTCTTTTGTCCCCCTTAATTTGCAATGTTTTTAATCATTAATTTCATTAGCTACGACTAGTTAGAACTAATTTAATATTTTTATTAATTCTCAAAACCACTCCCTTGGGACTCGACCCCAACCCTTGGTTGGGTTATTTTACTATTGCACGATCGTAGACATTTGCATCGGAAGTTGTATAGTTGATTATGCAAACATCATATGGGATGAAGAGGGACATCACAATATTCATGGCTAGGTGCTTAACTCATCACCAGGTGAAGTACGAGCACTAGAGAATAGGTGGTTTAACCCATCGGCTACCTATTTCAGAGTTGAAGTGGGAGAACATAGCCATAGACTTTGTGGTAGGATAACCACATACTTTCCAGGATTTTAATTATATTTTGGTCTTCATAAATCGATTGACCAAGTCATCTCACGTTTTATCGGTTCAGACTACCTACAATCCAGAGAGACTGACCCAGATTAAAATTAAAGAGATTGTGTGTTTGCATGGGGTGTTGGTTTCTATCATTTCACATCATGGTACTCAAATCAATTCACCCTTCTAGAGGTTTATTCAGGGATAGATGGGTACCCGAGTTGAGCTCAGTACAACTTTCTAGTCTGACAACTTTCCACTCTAAGACTGATGGCCAATCTGAGAGGACTATTCAAGTTTTAAAGGATATACTACAGGCTTGTGTTATTGATTGTGATGGTCAATGGGATCAGTCTTTCTGTTTGTCATAGTTTGCATATAATAATAGCTACCATTTTAGTATTAAGATGGTGTCATTTGAGGTATTATATGGTAGGAGGTATCGTTCTCCAGTGAGATAGTTTGTTGCTTTTGAAGTTAGACTGTAAGGCACCGACTTATTGAGAGATTCTATGGATAGTGTTTGTGTGATCAAGGAGAGACTTCATACTTCCTAGAGTAGGCAGAAAATCTATATTAATCGGAGACTGTGACTTTTAGAGTTCATGATTAGTGATTAGGTATTTCTCTGGTTGTTGCTCATGAAGGGTGTGATGAGTTAGGGAGGAGGGGGCAAGCTTATCCCTACGTTCATCAGTCTTTTTGAGATTCTAAGGCGAGTAGGATTGGTGGCTTCTGAGATAGACTTACCTCTAATTCTTTCAAGTGTTCATCATGTGTTTCATCATGGTATGTTCCTGATAAGTCTCACATGCTTCAATGGGATTCGGTTCAGCTTGACAAGCCCATAAGTTTTGAGGAAGAGCATGTGGCTATTCTAGACAAGAAAGGTTAGAAGTTGCAGTCTAAGGAGATCCCATCAATGAACATTCAGTGGAGGAACCTTCCGGTCAAGGAGTCTACTTTCACGGACAAAAGTTCTTTTACTAGTGAATGTTGTAATGACCCTTGAGATCAATTTTATGTTTTTGATTCCTTTGATTGCTTTTCCCCTTTCCGTAGCTCCCTAATAGTTTTTGTGTAGTTCTAGGTTGGGTGACATGCTTCTCAAAGTGATTGGTTAAGTTTTTAGTGGGTTTATCCATTTTGGAGGCTTAATATTTAAAAAAGTTGACTTTAGTCAACATTCCAAGATTCTAAAGTTTGATTAGAATTTTGTCAGTTTCGTCATCTTCGGAAGGTGTCATTTTGGTCTAGTGGGATGTTTGGTATGGGTTTTAAGGCTTTCGTTTTGAGTTGGTACAATTAGGTGTTTTAGTTTTTGAGTTTTTCCCAAAGTTTGACTTCAGTCAACTTTTTGGATAAATGTGCTCAAAATGGAATTCCTTTAGTTTGTTTACCTCTGAATGTAGAGTTTAGTCTAGAATACCCTTTGGTTTGGTTCTCAAGTCTATCGAGGTGAGTATGGCTTTTAGCATTTTATTTGGTATTTCGTTGTAAGTGATGACTTTGGTCGACATTTTGACGAGACGGCCTCTATTGGTTGTTTCGTCAAGTCCATTGAGTCCAGAATGTCATTTCAGAGTGGTTTACACTTTTGGCTTGCATCGTTTGGACCCAAATGAATTTTGAGGGTCCATTTGAAGTTTGGAGCATTTAGCTCAAATTGATGAATGTTAACTTCTGGTGCAATCATTTTTGGCGACCCATGATCATTTAAGTGATGGCTGCTTTAGCGATCAAGGGTTCACTTTTGTGAAATGGCACCTGTAGGCGAGGGCCGCTTAAGCGGTTCGCAAGTCTCTTTAGCAAAGGGCCGCTTCTGCAGCTAGGGAGCCTCTTAAGCGGCAAGCGCCTTTGAGGAAGGGGTCGTATTTGCGGCCCTTAACAGCTAAAACGATGGTCGCTTAAGTTACCAGATGGCTTCTTTAACAGTAATTTCTGGGGTAATATCCATTTTCTTTCTTCAAGGAACAAACCCAATTGAGGTGGAGTTCGACAAAGGCGATTTTTCTCAATTCTTGACAAATTTAAGTGATTCAAAGGTAAATTTCTTCTCCTTCACTTTCTAAACTCAATTATAGCTTCACTTTTGCAATTCAATTCCATTTTAGCCTCAACTATTCAGATTTCTAAATCCTTAAAGTTTGATATTTGGACCATTTGAGGTTCGAATAGACCTCCATCTTTTCCCAACTTTCGGTCATGTGATCCTCAGTTTGAGGAGAACATAATTATGGTCATAGTTTCGTAAATTATGTAATGTCATTCGAGGGTCAATTTTTACCCAATTTTTCGTCTAAATTTTGTAATGTTGAAATGGGCATCGTTAGGCCCGTATTGAATTTCTCTTTCTGTTCTTAATAGCTTGGTAGTAGTTTGAGGCTCTCCAGAAGGGAAAATTGCTCGAATAGTTGCTCATGTGAGGTTTCGACGTTGAGGTAGGTTATGGTTTCTCCTTTTCAGACTTAGATTAGCTTGATTATATTGTATTTGATTAGCTTTATAGTTAGAATTGTTTGAGGAATAGTTTATAGTTGTGCTTGATCCTTAATGATAATTATTAGCCATTTCGGGTTACTTAGTTTATCCTTTTAGTCGAGAAGTTTTAGTTTAGGTTGAATTCTTGGCTTGGTTGTCGTTATTGATCCTTAAAGTGCTATTAGGTGGCTTGTGACTTAAATGGTATACGTGTTGGCTATATTAGTGTTTATGGGCCCTTTTGGGTTATGTCTTGATTTTACTACCATATATATTTGAACTGTTGGGCTATAGGCCGTAATCTTGGACTAGCAGGAGTTCCAAGTTAGTATGCTTGTGCTCTAACGAGTGTTTACCCAGTTGTGTGTGTGATATGGATTGTCTTGCTATGATGATCAATTTGTGTTGGTGTGAAATCATGTTCATTGCATATTGATGCTATAGTTGCATTTGATTTTGGGAGGAAAAGAGATTTTGAAGATAACTACTATTTTTAGCTTCAACAAAGCGGGATTACTAATTTTTAACCGATTTTACGGATGGAAACTCAATTTTGAGGAAAATGTTGACTTGAAGAAATGTTCCATTTTTTCCTTAATGAGCTCTGGAAGCCTTCAGATTGAATTACGAGTTTTGTTTTTCTAATATGTTGAAGTGGAGTTCTGTAGTTGTCTCAGGGGTCCACGGGATAGCCGGTGAGTCAATTCCAGAACTTTTTACATTCATTATATATTGGTCACATGTGCGTTACATCTCATTTTGTGATTGACTATTTGTGTTGTTTGGATTGTGCGGTAGAACTTTTGTTGCCTTTCTTTTCGGTAGTTTTTGTTACTTTTAGCTCTCTTTCTCTCTCTATATATATATATATGTGTGTGTGTGTGTGTGAGAGAGAAAGAGAGAGAGAGAGATCATTCTGATCTCGGTTGGTGTATGATGCCTACTAAGTACCCCATGTTTTGATAATACTATTACACTTCTGCATCTTTTTCTAATGTAGCTCCCAATATAAGCCACCCTCCTTGAGCATGGGATCTACCTTGGCCATCACAGACTTGGATTGTGGTGAGCTCCTGGCGTTCAGAGACTTACTGTTTTCTTTCTTTGTACTGACTTATGTTTTGTATTTTACTTAGTCAGTTCTCTAGTACATATAACATTTCTATACTTAGTAGCTCTTGTATAGGTGACATGGGGTCCAGGGCTAGGTCTTCTGTTAGTCTAACTTCTTGGTCATATTTGGGACTCTTCTTTATATTCCGTATTGCACTATAGATTCATAATATGGCTCGTTTCTCTATATGCTATTCATATTTCCACTTATTATTATTATTATTATTATTGTTTTACCCGAGCAAAGGGTCTGTCATGAATCTAATACATACATCTTATTGAGCCCATGTGTCTGGTAGTTCTAACCGTGTATAAGGCACCCTACTTTTCACTCCTTTTCGGGCTGAGAACCACGGCTGACCAGACGGAGCCACTAAGGCAAAGCCAAAAAGAGTAGTACTAGATCCGATTGTACCTCGATCTCAGAACCAAGTCAAGAAACCATACTAAAATTCCTTTATATTAAAATAAAGCTTAGATCCGTTCATGGTCTATATAGGAGAGAAGTTGGTTATTTAACATAGATATGGGATCTTTAGTCGGACATAGTCCTGGCTAGGAGAGACAAGCTAAAAAGAAGACTAAAACTAAAAAGTACCTTATGTGGATGATTGTCACCAAGGGTTTAACTCTGAAGAACTAACTGGTATATTTATTATCAGAGATCGGAACAGTGCTAAAAGATAAATCTTTACAAAAGATTTACAACTATGAAAAACAGAGAGTGATTGTAATTTTTTCTGATGCCCTCCTCTCAAAGAAATCTAAAACTTATATAAACAAAATAAAAATAGAAGGAATCTATGTACAGTAAAGTGGTCCCACTATCTGGGTCCCTTAACAGTTTATCTACTGTTAATAAACAGTTGTTCTACTATTGAGTGAGCTTCAGCAACAGTGTATCTCCTGTTGAGTGGGCTCTTCTTCACGTGGTTATGTTACTTTCTTTATGTCTCTTTCTCATGTCTTTGATCCATGGTTTTTATTTGCTGCAGGAAATCTTCCGCATCTTGTAATTCGGTAGTAGACAACATCCTGTCGGTTTCCGCCTGTTGTGATTCTCAAGCGGTGTCAATACTTGTTTCGCTTCGCATCAAAGTATCAGACTTATCTATCTGAGTAATTGTTTGGAGTAAATTTTTTCTTACTTCTTCCAAACAGTCCTGAATCATTTTTTCTTTATCTCCCTCTTGAAAGGATATTCTCCTGGCAATATGTCGAATGGAGTTATCGTCAATAATCCCCTTTTGAGGAATTTTATTATATTCGTTAATTCTCTCGCTAATGGAGTCCAGAAGTTCTTGACCGATTAATTGCTTGGTCTTGGCATCTTGCTTCATAAGCTTGTCCCATAAATTATTATAATAAGTCCGATAAAGGCAAGGAATATCTTCCTCGGTGAATCCTATTTCAGGAGTCCATTTGTGGATCCACGAAATCGAAAATTCAATAAAAAATAGATTTGATCTATTTTCTCCAACCAGCAGATGTAATTATCACGATATAATATGTTTAAATCCGATGATACTTTAGTCCATTCTTTATATAAGTTTAGGAATGGTTCTGGTAGAATTTGAACGGTTGGACCGTGGTATGACCACCAATTTATGAACCAATTAGGAATCGGCTTTGCAAAAATCTTTGCGCACACTTTTTTGAACCAAGTGTGTTTATGCTTATCATTATTGTAATAAAGCACTTTATCAAATGCTTGGATATAATCTCAATAAGTAAAACTCATTCTGGTGTTATTGAGGTTTATCTGCCTTTCTTTCATGGTAGACATACCCCAATCTTCAACAGGCATGATCTGTTTAATAATGATTTTTGAAAAGTTATAACTTTTCTCATGTGGGTTATTACCCATTCCTGAAAAGTGTTGAAATTCTACACTTCCTGAACTTATCAAGATTTGTTCATAATAGGACTGAGTGATCTATCACTCACCCGAATAGAATAATCCCTTGATCAAGTAACTTTGAAATATCTTCCAAGGTTCATCTTTTCTTTGAAGGTCAGAGTTTTCTAAAAGAAATATCATTTTTTTTTCTGTAATTTTTCATAGGATCTGATATCATCATTATCCTCTTTTGCGATGGAAGAAAAAGTCTCCTTTTGCTTTTGACCCTCTATATAGGCTTGCATATGAGCATATAATGGACTATCTTCGTGGAAAGAAATATTTTTGTTGATCAAGGTTATTTTTCCCACTTGTATAATTGAGGAATTTGAGGAGGATCTGTATGACGATCCTTGTGAGGAACTGGCCATGGCCCCGTATGACGGTCCTCTTCTAGGGGCTGATCTGCCCCTTCCTCTTCCTTGGATATGAATCCATGGTTTATCCATCCTGCAGACGTAGCACCCTTTCGTCATTATTCAGAGAAATAATATGTCAGATGAGATGATAATCTGAGTAATTTCTATAAGAATATGGGAGAAATCTTCATGTAAGATAGTATCAACAATCTTTGTAATGATAAGATTTTTCAAATCTCTGGGTGAAGGTGTGAGAACCCTCAGTATAGTAACGAGACTTTCATTTTCAAGAAGGGTCTGAAAAAACATGATTATTGAATGTATTCCCTGGATAAGAAATCCGGTAATGAGTTATCAACTCCCTTTTTATATAGAATTTCAAAGTCAAAAGGGGTTAATTGCGCTTGCCACCTTGCAAATATTAATTTCGAAGCGTCATGATTGAAATCTTTATTAAACATATATTTCACCGATTGCGCATCAGTTTTTATCAAAAACCTCTGGTTGTATAAATCGTCCTAAAATTTCAATACGCATATAACGATAATTAGCATTTCATGAGCCACTGTTGTGTATTTCTTCTGAGCTTCATTCCATTTTCCAGAATGAAACCTAAATCAGATATTCATTTTTATCATGGTGATTAATCTGTTTAAGAATCCCTCCATAACCAATATTAGACGCATCCATCTCAATAATCTTTTGCCAAGCAAGGTTGGCGAGGGTTAAGCACGGTAGTGATTGCACTCTTGACTTGATTTCTTTGACCAAGTTAGTATGACTCTCAGTCCAAGGAGACATATAATCCTTCTTCAACATGTCATATAATGGGGCCAAATCTTGTGAAAGATTTTTATAGAACGTGGAAATGTAATTTAGGCTTTCCCAAAAATCTCTACAATTGAGTCCTGTCAGTAATAACATCAGGAAATTGTGAGGCAAAGTCAATAGCTCTTTGAATGGGATTGACTTTCCCTTGATAGATCTGATGTCCTAAAAATCGAACATCCATTTGAAATAAACTAATTTTTGGTTTTGAAATAACCAAACCATTTTGAATCACAATTTTCTTGAACATATCAAGATGCCTAATATGCATTTTGAAGGTTTTAGAAAACACTAGAATATCGATATAAACGATAATAAAATCCATATATGGGTTGAAAATATCATTCATAATTTTTTGAAATTCGAAAGGGGCATTTTTCCAACCAAAAGGCATAACATTCCATTCATATTGCCCAAATGGAACATTAAAAGTTGTTCTATAAGCATGTTCTTTAAAGATTTGTTTTTGCCAATAACCTAATTTTAAATCAAAATTTGAAAATATATTGGCATATATCATACAACCTTGAGAGTAAATCACTTTTGTTTGGAATAGGATACCTAATCCATTTTAAAAACTTGTTGAACAGTTTATAATTAATAACCAATCCAGGAATTCCTCATTCCCTTTCAGCCGCGTTATTAACCTAGAAGGATGTGCAAGACAAATGAGACTTGGAAGGCTTCATTAAACCCTTTTGTAAGAGATTATCAATCTCTGTCTTGCAGAACTCTACTAACTCAGTGTTCATCTGGCAGGGTCGAGATTTAGTAGGGATATCATCCTCAGAAAAGCCTTCTTCATATGGAAGAGTTACTATGTACTTCATTTGATTCCAAAAAGCACTGGGATGATCTGCACAGATATCAACGGCAATCTGCTCGGAAATCAATTTAATTTTTTCCTTAACTTTGGTAGACTTCAGAGAGTCGAATATATTCATGCTGAATAATTCCATCTGTAAGGAATCCATGTGATTCTACTTCATATTGACTAAAGCATTAATATCCCTGGTTATCGGATCTGCAACAAAAGAATATGTTATCTCATTATCTTTGTAAGTAGCGGAAAAACCTTTCAGGTCAATACCTATGAAAGGATAAATCGTATTTATAAAAGGGGTACCAAGTATAATTGGGGAAAATAATTGATTTTTAACCAAGAAGAAGAAATGAGGGATGCAAACTTTATTCTGGCAAATTTGGCATTAGGCAATATATACTTTATATCTAAAGCATTTCCTGATGCAGATTTGGCCAAATGAGTAGTTTTCTGAAAATATTTTGTAGGCACTAAACCTTATTGAATGCAGCTAACATCTGCACCACTATTAATCATGGCAATGTTCATAATCGAAAAACTATTATCAATCAGAATAGTACATTTAACATACCATTTATGAGCAGTCAAAATTTGCATCATCCTTAAAAACATATCTTGTTTAGGGTCAGGATTAACATGTTCAGGATTATCAGGTTCATTTTCAACTTGCTTTCCTTTGTTTTTTGAAAATCGTTCTTTCGAATTGTTAATCTCAATCTGAGTAATTCGGTGATCACAAATCAACTAATTGTGCTTGAGAGATTTAATCTCTTATTTCAAATTCTCAACTTCAATTTTATATCATCGAAGGAAGAATCTTTTTCATGAAAAATATTTCTTTTTAAAAGACGATCATCAACCTCTTTTAAAGAGTAAGGAGCTGAATATTCAAATCATTTAAATCGTTCTTCTTGTTATCAAAAGGTTTAGAAGAATTTGAACTTGCTTCGTTGGAAGTAGCCAAATTAATGATTTTTTCACAAAGCTTACTATCAATAATTTCTTTCAAAAGCTCAATCACATTATCAGAAGTGATTGTATTCATATTAAAATCTTGAAATTGCAATTGAAGTTTATAAATTTCGTCATCCTCACAATTGCAATCATTACCTTGACAAGCAGTGCAGGAATTATCGCTTTTTTTTTTATCATTATCAGATAAATCAAGCAGTTCAATATCAGAACCTGAATCGGATTCGTAATCGTCGTCTGAACCAGAAGTGTATAACAAACCATAAACCATTTCATAGGTTTCTCCATCAAGCTCCAAAGTTTTCAACTTATTCAACTTGCAATTAGGTGCAATATGACCAAAGTGACCACACTTGTAACACTTAACTTTGGATAGATCTCTTCCTGATCTATCTTGCATAAATCGTTTAGATTTACAAGAGCTTTTTCTGGCTTCGCGTTCTTCTTTGGATCTTCGCCAAGATCTCCTTCTCTTTGAGGAACCTTCATTCCTCGAGGGCTTGTAATATTTGCCTTTGTCATGACTTTTAGCCGAAGGATTGGGTAAACCGAACTGCGCGCAAAAATCTCCCAATTGAGATTTTTCTCTAAGCTTATCCATCTTAAGTTGTTGAGCCATCTTTAGCTCGTTGCACAAATTCAAACCTTCTTGCGTGCAAGTTCCTATAATTTTTCCATAAGTTAAATCCTTATAAGGAATCTCAATAGAATTTCCTCTAAGAGCCTTACGAACCCTTTCAGCAAATAAAGGAGGAAAGTCGTCTATAAACTTAGTTTTTCAATACTCAAGCTTATTTTTGGGTAATTCCATAACCCTGCTAAGATAGGTGCCTTTGTACCATCGAAAGAATCCTAAGGTCTTACATCAGAGACCGTTAAGGAGAGTACGAACAGTTTCATGTTGATTGGTAAATCTACCATTAAAATATTCTAATATAGTGAGAACTAGGGTGTACACAGCGTCTTCTCTGTTTTTTACTAGAGCCATTCCCAGATTATAAATACCTTCATCGGTAGCCACCGCATTAATAATGGAAGCTTTCTCTTCCATATTAAGATAATTATCCCACCAGTCTCGAAGCTGGCCAGTGAAACCTGCCACTATCATTTTGCAGATAGTCCTATCAGTGTTTTTAACACTTTTGCAAATGGTTGCATACATAAGCATACGATGAACAAGAATGGTTAACTGTCTATCAGTCAGTCCATCAAGATTCCATTCATAAATTTTGGAACCACTATAAGATGTATTAGTCTGATTCCAGTCACGTTCTTCAATCAAAATTTCTTGAGGATTAAGAAGAGGATAATAATAAGTATTCATACTCGGCTTGGTGGCATATCCACTATTTTTCTTGGGATAACCCCTGAGTTTATTAAACTCCGAAGAAACCTGATTTTTAAAATCACCGGTAGCTTCCATTTTATCAGCAAAACCTTATGATAAATTGAAAGGTTTAAATTTTAAACCAGAGAGCTTTTTATCAATAAGCTCTTTAATATCTAAATCGGAAAACTTTTTATCAAGAAGTTCTTCCAAGTCTTTTAAAGCGCTAATTTTGAAATTTTGAATTTCAGGGGGTCTTTGAACGTGAGTAGGAACTACTACCGCAGGTTTTCTTTCAGAAGTAGAAGTAATATCTGTAGTAAGAACAGGGTTTGCTTTAGCCATATCAGCTTTTATATATTTTATTAAAATAGTTAAATCATCGAGTTTTTTATCAAGAGAGCTAATATGCTCGCCCAAAACTTTAACATAAAGGGTCAAATAATTATTTTGAGTAATAAGTTTATTAATTTCAGCAATACTGATAGAAGCAATATCTTCGTCAATAAATTTTTGAAAAGCTGAAAAAGTAATACCCGTATTATTAGGCAAAACAAAAGACGACTGAGGAGGGTAGATAGCTTTTGTAAGATTACCACTCCCATCTTTATAAGTTAGTTCAATAACGTTACTATAAAGGGGTAAATAAGTGGTAATAAACCATGGGACAAAATACATAATTTAATTATGCAAAGCACAAGTTTCATAAAACTATTGAAAAATACTATTAAGATCTTCTTTGTTAACAACACTGATAGGACTCTCTGCAAAATGATTGTGGCAGGTTTCACTGGCCAGCTTCGAGGCTGGTGGGATAATTATCTTAATATGGAAGAGAAAGCTTCCATTATTAATGCGGTGGCTACCGATGAAGGTATTGATAATCTGGGAATGGCTCTAGTAAAAAACAGAGAAGACGTTGTATATACCCTGGTTCTCACTATATTAGAACATTTTAATGGTAGATTTACCAATCAACATGAAACTGTTTGTACTCTCCTTAATGGTCTTCGATGTCAGACCTTAGGATTCTTTCGATGGTACAAAGACACCTATCTTAGCAGGGTTATGGAATTACCCGAAATAAGCTTGAGTATTGGAAACCTAAGTTTGTAGATGGCCTTCCTCCTTTATTTGCTGAAAGAGTTCGTAAGGCTCTCAGAGGCAATTCTATTGAGATTCCTTATAAGGATTTAACTTATGGAAAAATTATAGAAACTTGCACGCAAGAAGGTTTGAATTTGTGCAACAAGCTAAAGATGGCTCGACAGCTTAAGATGGATAAGCTTAGAGAAAAATCTCAATTGGGAGATTTTTGCGCGCGCAGTTCGGTTTACCCATCCTTCAGCTAAAAGTTGTGACAAAGACAAATATTACAAGTCCTTGAGGAATGAAGGTTCCTCAAAGAGAAGGAGATCTCGGCGGAGATCCAAAGAAGAACGCAAAGCCAGAAAATCTCTCGTAAATCTAAACGAATTACAAAAGATAGATCAGGAAGAGATCTATCCGAAGTTAAGTGCTACAAGTGTGGTCACTTTGGTCATATTGCACCTAATTGCAAGTTGAATAAGATGAAAACTTTGGATCTTGATGGAGAAACCTATGAAAAGGTTTATGGTTTGTTATAAACTTCTGGTTCAGACGACGATTACAAATCCGATTCAGGTTCTGATAGTGAACTGCTTGATTTATCTGATAATGATAAAAATTGTGATAATTCCTGCACTGCTTGTCAAGGTAATGATTGCAATTGTGAGGATGACGAAATTTATAAACTTCAATCGCAATTTCAAGATTTTAATATGAATACAATCACTTCTGATAATGTGATTGAGCTTTTGAAAGAAATTACTGATAGTAAGCTTCGTGAAAAAATCATTAATTTGGCTACTTCCAACGAAGCAAGTTCAAGTTCTTCTGAACCTTTTGAAAATAAGAAGAACGATTTAAATGATTTTGAATATACAGCTCCTTACTCTTTAAAAGAGGTTGATGATCGTCTTTTAAAAAGAAATATTTTTCATGAAAAAGATTCTTCCTTCAATGATTTAAAAATTGAAGTTGAGAATTTCAAAAAAGGAGATTAAATCTCTCAAGCAAAATCATTTGATTTGTGATCACCGAATTTCTCAGATTGAAATTAACAATTCGAAAGAACGGTTTTCAAAAAACAAAGGAAAGCAAGTTGAAAATGAACCTGATAATCTTGAACCTAAACAAGATATGTTTTTATGCATGATGCAAATTGTGACTGCTCATAAATGGTATGTTAAATGTATTGTTCTGATTGATAATAGTTTTTCGATTACTAACATTGCCATGATTGATAGTGGTGCAGATGTTAGTTGCATTCAAGAAGGATTAGTGCCTACAAAATATTTTCAAAAAACTACTCATTTTGTCAGATCTACATCAGGACATTCTTTAGATATAAAGTACAAATTGCCTAATGCCAAAATTTGCCAGAATAAAGTTTGCATCCCTCATTTCTTCTTCTTGGTTAAAAATCAGTTATCTCCCCCAACTATACTTGGTACCCCTTTTATAAATGTGATTTATCCTTTTACATGCATTGACTAGAAAGGTTTTTCCACCACTTAAAAAGATAATACAAATCCGATAACCAGGCATATTAATGCTTTAATCAATATGAAACAGAATCACATGGATTCCTTGTAGATGGAATTATTCAGCATGAATATATTCGACTCTCTGAAATCTGCCAAGGTTAAGGAAAAAATTAAATTGATTTCAGAGCAGAATGTCGTTGATATCTGTGCAGATCATCCCAGTGCTTTTTGGAATCGAAAGAAGCACATAGTAACTCTTCCATATGAAGAAGGCTTTTCTAAAGATGATATCCCTACTAAATCTTGGCCCTGCCAGATGAACGCTGAGTTAGTAGAGTTCTGCAAAATAGAGATTGATAATCTCTTACAAAAGGGTTGATTAAACCTTCCAAGTCACCTTAGCCTTGCACAACCTTCTATGTTAATAACGTGGCTGAAAGGGAACAAGGCGTTCCTAGATTGGTTATTAATTATAAACCATTAAACAAGTTTTTAAAATGGATTAGGTATCCTATTCCAACCAAAAGAGATTTACTCTCAAGGTTGTATGATGCCAATATATTTTCAAAATTTGATTTAAAATCAGGTTATTGGCAAATACAAATCTTTAAAGAACATGCTTATAGAACAACTTTTAATGTTCCATTTGGGCAATATGAATGGAATGTTATGCCTTTTGGTTTGAAAAACGCCACTTCTGAATTTCAGAAAATTATGAATGATATTTTCAGCTCATATATGGATTTTATTATCGTTTATATCGATGATATTCTAGTGTTTTCTAAAACCTTTAAAATGCATATTAGGCATCTTGATATTTTCAAGAAAATTGTGATTCAAAATGGTTTGGTTATTTCAAAACCAAAAATGAGTTTATTTCAAACGGATGATTGATTTTTAGGACATCAGATCTGTCAAGGGAAATTCACTCCCATTCAAAGAGCTATTGACTTTGCCTCAAAATTTCCTGATGTTATTACTAACAGGACTCAATTGCAGAGATTTTTGAAAAGCCTAAATTACATTTCCCCGTCTATAAAATTCTTTCACGAGATTTGTCCCCATTATATGACAGGTTGAAGAAGGATTATAAGTCTCCTTGGACTGAGAGTCATACTAACTTGGTCAAAGAAATCAAGTCAAGAGTGCAATCACTACCGTGCTTAACCCTCGCCAACCCTGCTTGGCAAAAGATTATTGAGACGGATGCGTCTAATATTGGTTATGGAGGGATTCTTAAACAGATTAATCCCCATGATAAAAATGAATATCTTATTAGGTTTCACTCTGGAAAATGGAGTGAGGCTCAGAAGAAATACGCAACAGTGGCTCATGAAATGCTAATTATCGTTAAATGCGTATTGAAATTTCAGGATGACTTATATAACTAGAGATTTTTGATAAAAACTGATGCGCAATCGGTGAAATTTATGTTTGATAAAGATTTCAAGCATGGCGCTTCGAAATTAATATTTGCAAGGTGGCAAGCGCAATTAGCCCCTTTTGACTTTGAAATTAAATATAAAAAGGGAGTTGATAACTCATTACCGAATTTCTTATCGAGGGAATACATTCAATAATCATGTTTTTTCAGACCTTTCTTGAAAATGAAACTCTGTTACTATACTGAGGGTTCTCTCACACCTTTACCCAGAGTTTGAAAAATCTTATCATTACAAAGATTGTTGATACTATTTTAAAAGAAGATTTCTCTCATATTCTTATAGAATATTACTCAGATGATTATCTGACAGATAATTTCTCTGAATAATGACGAAAGGGTGCTACGTATGTAGGATGGATCCACCATGGGTTCATATCAAAGGAAGAGGAAGGGACATATCAGCCCCAGGAAAAGGACCGTCATACGGGGCCATTGCTAGTTCATCACAAGGATCGTCATACAGATCCTCCTCAAATTCCCCAATTATATAAGTGGGAAAAAGAACCTTGATAAACAAAAAGATTTCTTCCCACTAAGAGTCTTCATCCAGTTCGAAGCAAATAGTTAATTTGGAAGATATTCCAAAATATAGTCCATTATATGCACATATGCAAGCCTACCTAGAGGGTCAAAAGCAAAAGGAGACTTTTGCTTCCATCGCAAAAGAGGATAATGATAATATCAAATCCTATGAAAATTTACAGAAAAAATAAATAATATTTCTTTTAGAAAACTCTGACCTTCAAAGAAAATATGAACCTTGGAAGATATTTCAAAGGTACTTGATCAATGGATTATACTATCCAGGTGAGTCATACAAAACTCGGTCCTATTACGAAGATATCTTGATAAGTTCAGGAAGTGCAGAATTTCAGCACTTTTCAGGAATGGGTAAAAACCCACATTAGAAAAGTTATAATTTTCAAAAATCATTATTAAACAAATCATATTTGTTGAAGATTGGGGTATGTCAACCATGAAAGAAAGGTAGATAAACCTCAATAACACCAGAATGAGTTTTACTTATTGGAATTATATCCAAGCATTTGACAAAGTGCTTTATTACAATAATGATAAGCATAAACACACTTGGTTCATAAAAGTGTGCGCAAAGAGTTTTGCGAAGCCGATTCCTAATTAGTTCATAAATTGGTGGTCATACCACAGTCCAACCATTCAAATTCTACCAGAACCATTCTTAAACTTATATAAAGAATGGACTAAAGTATCATCGAATTTAAACAGATTATATCATGAAAATCACATCTGCTGCTTGGAGAAAATAGATCAAATCTATTTTTTATTGAATTTTCAATTTCATGGATCCACAAATGGACTCCTGAAATAGGATTCACCGAGGAAGATATTCCTTGCCTTTATCGGACTTATTATAATAATTTCTAGGACAAGCTTATGAAGCAAGATCCCAAGACCAAACAAATAATCGGTCAAGAACTTCCGGACTCCATTAGCGAGTGAATTAACGAATATAATAACATTCCTCAAAAGGGGATTATTGACGATAATTCTGTTCGACATATTGCCAGGAGAATCTCCTTTTAGAGGGAGATGAAGAAAAAATGATTTAGGACTATTTGGAAGAAGTAAGGAAATATTTACTCCAAACAATTACTCAGATAGATAAGTCTGATACTTCGATACGAAGCGAAACAATTATTGACACCGCCGGAGAATCACAGCGGGCGAAAACCAACAGGATGTTGTCCACTATTGAATTACAAGATGCGAAAGATTTTCTGCAGCAAATAAAAATCATGGATCAAAGACATGGGAAAGAGACATAAAGAAAGTAACATAACCACGTGAAGAAGAGCCCACTCAACAGTAGATACACTGTTGCTGGAGCCCACTCAATAGTAGAACAACTGTTTATTAACAGTAGATAAATTGTTCAAGGACCCAGACAGTGGGACCACTTTACTGTACACAGATTCCTTCTATTTTTTATTTTGTCTATATAAGTTTTAGATTTCTTTGAGAGGAGGGCATCAGCAAAAATTACAATCGCTCTCTCTTTTTCATAGTTGTAAATCTTTTGTAAAGATATCTCTTTTAGCACTATTTCGATCTCCGATAATAAATAAACCGGTCAGTTCTTCAGAGTTAAACCTGTGGTGACAATCCTCCACATAAGGTACTTTTTTATTTTAGTCTTCTTTTTAGCTCTGTCTCTCCTAGCCAGGACTATGTCCTGCTAAAGATCTCATATCTATGTTAAGTAACTAACTTCTCTCCTATATAGACCATGAACGGATTTAAGTTTTATCTAAAAATAAAGAATTTTAGTATGGTTTCTTGACTTGGTTCTGAGATGAAGGTACAGTCAAATCTAGTACTACTCGTATTGGCTTTGCCTTAGTGGCTCCGTCTGGCCAGCCGTGGTTCTCAGCCTGAAAAGGAGTGAAAAGTAGGGCGGCTTATACTCGGTTAAAACTGCCAGACACTTGGGCTTAATAAGATTTATGTATTAGATACCTGACAGACCCATTGTTCGGGTAAAAGTTTTACCATGCAATCCGAGAAACTATGCCAAAATTCTTGTGTATTGCGATTCTTTCACAAGCGGACTACCACTAGCCTAAGGATGCTTAGTTTGCTAGATCCATGACTGGGCGGACTACCGCCAAGTCATAGATCCTGTAAATCTTCATGAGCTTATCCCATAAATTATTATAATAAGTCTGATAAAGGCAAGGAATATCTTCCTCGGTGAATCCTATTTCAGGAGTCCATTTGTGGATCAACGGAATCGAAAATTCAATAAAAAAATAGATTTGATATATTATCTCCAACCAGCAGATGTGATTTTCGTGATATAATCTATTTAAATTCGGTGATACTTTAGTCCATTCTTTATATAAGTTTAGGAATGGTTCTGGTAGATTTTGAACGGTTGGACCGTGGTATGACCACCAATTTATGAACCAATTAGGAATCGGCTCCTCAAATCTCTTTGCGGACACTTTTATAAACCAAGTGTGTTAATGCTTATCATTATTGTAATAAAGCACTTTGTCAAATGCTTGGAAATAATCCCAATAAGTAAAACTCATTCTGGTGTTATTGAGGTTATCTACCTTTCTTTCATGGTAGACATACCCCAATCTTCAACAGATATGATCAGTTTAATAATGATTTTTGAAAATTATAACTTTTCTCATATGGATTATCACCCATTCCTGAAAAGTGCTAAATTTTGCACTTCCTGAACTTATCAAGATTTCTTCGTAATAGGACCGAGTTTTGTATGACTCACCCGGATAGTATGATCCATTGATCAAGTACCTTTAAAATATCTTCCAAGGTTCATCTTTTCTTTGAATGTCAGAGTTTTCTAAAGAAATGTCATTTCTTTTTTCTGTAATTTTTCATAGGATCTAATATCATCATTGTCCTCTTTTGCGATGGAAGAAAAATTCTCCTTTTGCTTTTGACCCTCTAGGTAGGCTTGCATATGAGTATATAATGGACTATCTTTTGTAATATCCTCCAAACTTAACTATTTGCTTCAAACTGGATGAAGACTCTTCATGGGAAGAAATCTTTCTGTTTATCAGGGTTTTTTTTCCCATGATCGAAAAATACGGGCAAACCTAAGGGTGAAAGATGCATTGTGTTCTTCCTTGTGAGAGTGAGCGTTGCATCTGATTTCAAAGATTTAAACTATGAACCATTGTGTCATTATGGAATCATTCTTTCTGTGAAGGCATTCGAATACTTTAGTTGAGCTTCAATTTGCATTTGAAGCATGTAATGTGAACATGAGGTTCTTTCATATTGTTGAGTCACAACTTGAATCTTTGAGTGCACATTTGATATTTGCATAAGTAAATTGAGTCTTATGTAACACTGTTCGAGACACCTTTTTTGAACTACTGAACTTAAGTTTGCTTGAGGACTACCAAAAGTTTAAGTTGGGGTGTTGATGAATTAACAAATTGAACTCATTTAGGGCTATATTTTAATAGAAATTGTGTCCTCAAATTCTTATATTATCTCAATATCTGATGAAAATCCTTAAGTTTCAGGTATTTGAAGTTTGAAGGAAAGCATGGACACTACTTCGCAAAAAGAAACCATAAGGCTGAAAAGAATGAAGAAAATGAAGACATGAGGATTGCCAGGTCCACTTTGCGAGTTGCCGAAAGGTCTCACTTCGCCTTTTGTTCTAGTGTGCTGAGACCTGAAGGAAAGGATCAAGTCAGCGGAAAAAGGGAGCAGTCGGCACATCGCCAAGAAGTTCCGCGAGGCAGTATCATGTCTCCCAATGACCCAGAGCACGACGACGCTGAAGGATGGTGCAAGGTGGCAATAAACTACACCATGGGGCGAATCGCTGAGTTGATCGTCGATTCCAACTAATGTCATTGAATGGTCCACTGCAGCACAGATTTCTTTGAAAACTATAAATACTCATTGAGAGTTGTAGCTTAGTATCAGAGTTTTAGTGTGGAACAATTAATATAATTTTTAGTACTTTTTATTTTTGCTTTGAGTTTGAGAGGGTTCTGAAAATTTGAAGAAGAAGAGGGTTTCATCTCCAAGGATATGGACTTGGGTCTCTTGGATTATTCATTCTTGGCCTGTAACAAGACTTAAATCTTCATACCCATTTGAATGCAAGCTCATTTAGGTATAAATTTCTATCTCTTGATGTGTGGCTAAAAACCCCGATTCTTGGGGTGTGATTTAGCGAATATGGGTTAAGTTTGTTGTTGGGTCTTGCTTGCTGATAGATTAGATGTAGTTTAATGGTGATTTCGTCTAGTAGTTGTGGATGAATTTAACAAATTCGTAGTTGCAAATACAAGTTTATTTATGTGTTTTTGGTTTGCTCGAGAGAGAAATCGTGAAACCAAAACTACTAGATTGATGGCCTAAGGAGTGGGTCGACATGAGGTTCAGCTCGCGAGAGTGAACCGTAGTCCCATATCCTAACACTCAGCTTGAGAGAGTTAGT
>JAKRZT010011503.1:0-11580 GCA_029582215.1 Solanum sparsipilum | reverse complement strand
TGCAGTCCGTCGCTTTTTGTAAAAAAATTTTAAAAATTATTATTTTAATTAAAAAGCGACGGACGGCATCTCTTAGTCCGTCGCTTTTTAGGAGCGACGCTGTCCGTCGCTTTTTCTTCCGTCGTTTTTTAGCAATTTTTTAGTAGTGGCAGCCACATTTGTTGAAATTACTTGCCACAAATGTGAAAGTTGGCAGCCACATTTGTGGAAGTTGGTAGTCAAAGTTTGGTAGAGTATGACAGCCAAACTTTGTGAAAATTGGCTGCCACATTTATGTCACTAATGATGTAATCAAGAGGTTCAAAAACTCTATAAATAGAGTAGTAATTGAACACTCGAAGACACACCAAAATTGAGAGAAGCAATAGAGAGTAGAGAGAGTAATCCACAAGTTATTTCTTACTTTGTGAGAAAATAGTGTGGAAGTAATATTATTGTGAGTTATAAGAAATAAAATAGTGTTGAGTAGTAGTTTTTTGACACTACCAAGTTTTTCATTAATATTACTGTATTACTTATTCGGGTATCATATTCACCCATTTTAATATTTGGTGTCATTGTTACTGTCTTCCTAGTGCTATTTAGTGTGAACATTATCCTGGGTGTGATTATCATTTTGTCCAACAACGTGTTATCAGAGCCATGACAAATAATAGTCCGTTGTCCTTTCAGTACTCCCGTCTCACAAGAAAAAATTATGAAAAATGGTATCTACGAATGAAAGCCATTCTTGGTTCTTAAGATGTTCAGGACATTGTAGACAAAGGGTATAGAAACCCGTTAATGAGGAAACTTTTCCCTCAAATGAAAAGGAGGTCTTATTAAAGACAACGGAAAGATCAACAGACCCTCACTCTTATCCATCAATGTTTGGATGATGGTGTGTTTGAGAAGGTGACTGATGCAACCACTTCAAAAGAAGCTTGGGAGATTTTACAAAATTCTCTCAAAGGAGTTTATAGAGTAAAGAAGATAAAACTTCAAACTCTAAGGGCTGACTTTGAAGTTTTAAAAATGAAAGAATCTGAATCCATTTCGAATTTTTGTTCAAGTTTGATGGTTATTGTAAATCAACTAAGAAGATACGGAGATGAAGTAGATGATGTGCATGCGGTAGAAAAGATCCTTCATTCTTTAACACCTAAATTTGATTATGTGGTGTGTGCTATTGAAGAGTCTAAAAGATTTAGACTCTATGACGGTATACAATTGGAAGGTTCTTTACTAGCCCACAAAGAGAAAATGAAAAGGATAAAAGAAGAGCCACTAGAGCAACTTCTTAAAACTTAGGCATCCTTCAAATGATTTGAAGGTGAGAAAAGTTACAAAGGAAATGTACTATGGCGAGGCCGTGGAGGTCGTGGAAGAGGAAAAGCTATACCAATAAATTCAACAATGAAGATAAAAGTCACCAGTCATTCAGAGGTCGTGGCCATGGTCAACGAGGAGGTAGAAGACGTGGAGCTTATCAAGGTACAAATGAATTGAGGTATGCCATATTTATTGTGGATTTAAATGGTTTCGTAGGGTATAATAGGACCTCCACAAACTTAAGGTGTCTACTTCAAAAAAAGGTTTAAGTTTGATGGAGTAATTATGTATTTTCTCTTAATTTTTATAAACAATTTTAAAGATCTTATATAAGTTTTTATCAAAATTTATTTATAATTTACTTATGAAAGAAAAATGCCCAATGTAAGAACATATATCTTGTTGGTTTCACATGTATGATTGTCTATCACAATTCTTTGTGTGATTGAAAATATTACTATCTCTCCCTTCTAGGCCAAAATAATAAATTTTGAAACTTTATTCATAGTAAATCCATTGATCAAAAGTTCAATAATGTCAATCATTCTAACTTTTTTTTTTCATTTTGATTGGGTTGTTGTCACTTTTTTCACATTTTGAATGAATTGTTTCTTTTATTTTGTGTATGGTTAATAATCGAATAATCGACCACACCGAATCGAAACCGATAAATGTATATTATATTTGATTTAGATTGATTTTGATAATTTTAAAACCCATTAATTTAGTTTGGTTCTGATTTTGACCAATAACAAATCCAAACCGACCCAAGAATACCCATGCCACCCGCCTATTTAACACATCTATTTGATTAGAATCTTTCTTTCTTTACCTTTTTTGAATTCGGAAAAGGGCCTAAAATACCCTTCAACTATGCAAATTGGTACAAAATTACCCTTCTTCTACCTTTCAGGCCTAAAATGCCCTTGACATCAACCTTTTGGCTCTATTTTACCCTTATCTTTAACAACCCAAATTCATTAATGACGTGTCACTATTTTATTGGGTAGCCTAATAATTAATTTAACTAATTTAAAAACCCGTATACCCACTCAAAAAAGCCCCACCCGTTTTTAACCCAAATCTTTTAACCCAACTTTCATCTTCTTCTTCTTCTTCGTTGTCGTCATCTACTTCGTTCTCGCCATCTTCTTCTTCTTCTTCTTCTTCTTTGTTGTTGTCTTCTTCCCCCTCTTCTTCGTTGTCATCATTCTCTTCTTGATTTTCATCATTTTCTCCATCTTCACCGCCTTCATCTCCTCCTGATTCTTGATTTCCACTTTCATTTTGTTCAGAATTTTGATGATTCACGTTATTCCGATCCTTCATTCTGTCTCTCTTCTTCTTCTTCATCATTGCCATTTTCATCATCTTGACATTTTCTTTTTGCGTTCTTCCTCTGTTTTTTTCCTCTTTTTCATCAGTACTTCCATTTTCAGGAATTGCTTCTCCTAAAGCTAACATTTTTCCTAAATTTTTTTTGCAGAGAAAATCAAAGTTGAGTTGTTTAAAATGGGTGGGGCTTTTTTGGGTGGGTATATGAGTTTTTAAATTAGTTAAATCAATTGTTAGGGTAACCAATAAAATAGTGACACGTCATTAATGAATTTGCATTGTTAAAGATGAGGACAAAATAGAGCTAAAATATTAATGTGAAGGACATTTTAGGCCCAAAAGGTAGAAGAAGGTAATTTTGTACCAATTCGCATAGTTGAAGGGTATTTTAGACTTTCACGATTCTATTTCTTCAATTCTTCCCATAATTTACTTCACTAACTAGACGAAAGACGCTCCTCACGCCGTCGTCTGCTTAGCCTCAGAATCTTCTGGAATAGCTGCTCAACTCAAGTTGAGCTATTCTCAAATGGCGGACAAGCCCCAGCCAGTTCAGGTACTATACTGTGGAGTTTGCGGGTTACCAGCAGAGTACTGTGAGTTCGGACCCGACTTTGAGAAATGCAAACCCTGGCTGATTCAAAATGCACCCGATCTCTACCCGGATTTCCTCAAAGGTTTTAACCCTAAGAATGCCCTATTTATGATTTTTTTTAAAATTTTATAAATAGGACCTGCATTCCTTATCCTTGAGATTTTGTTTATATTTGTTTGTTCTTGTAGAATCAAGTGGAACAGAGACAGATAAAGTCTCTGATAAGCTTCAGTCGACTTCAATCTCTGAAGGTGAGAGCCTGTTTGCAGTTTGTTTAAACAATTGCCATCTTCAAGGGTGAACTGCTGATTTTAAGTTATACCTGGTAAACCCTGTGTAATATGGTTATATAATTTAGTGAAGTGATTTAGTTAGCGTAGGTGTAATTTTTTTAGTTTAATTTGCTTCTCCAGGGATAGTGATTCTGATATTCTAGCAAGGAAAGGGGTGGAAAAAGTAATATATTATGGTTGGCAAAGCGGGAATGAGACTATTGTTGGAACCCCTATAGAAACAATTAAGTTAGATGGTTTCTTTTCATGTATGGAAGCCTCACACAAAGTTACGTGGTGCATCTTCTAGTAGGAGGATACAAGTAGCGGTGGAACACTGGAAGTGTGCATGAGCTTGCAGACATTGGGCTTTTAAAATTATGTTGTTTGGTATATACAATGGCCTAATAAGTGGTTGTGTAGAGTGGATTTCAGTCTGAAGTTTCGTTCAACCTTTTTGGTCCCTTGTCTAATTCAAGATATAAAAGTTGATCCTAGGTGATGCATATATATGCCAGAAAAAGATATATACTCTTTAAATTTGAGAAACACCAAGGACATTAATTTTATATGGTTGTTGTAGATATCCTATCAACATCGAGATTTGACGAATTGTACATGCATGCTTGAAAGATCTTTTTGGGGTTGCTTGCTGAATATTTTCTGATTTAAAGAAGGGGATTTTTATTTGTACAAATGGTACTTCAATCTTGGAGCAAGCATGAAGAGATTTACAATATTTCTTTATCTTTTTAGTTTTTCAGCCAATCGATCGTCAAGAAGTGTTGATAGGAGATGACCGGATCAAGAAGAGATGGAGAGTATTTTGATCAATTAATCAACTATAACCAAGAGAATTATATTTTAGATCTTCACACGTCTGTGAATGATAGAAACTTTGGCTACACTCGTAGAATTAGGCTGACAGAGGTAAATGATTCCATGAGAAATATGAGGATTGGAATAGCTTGTAGTCTAAACTCCAACTAGTATCTGTATAGAGGTTTTGGAAATGTCTTGGGGAGGTCAGAGTCAAATGATTCATCAAGTATTCAATGCTATACTAAGAAGCGGTAGGATGCCCAATGAGTGAAGGAAGAGCACCCTGATTTTGATTTATAAGAACAAAGGAGATAGTAAAAGTCATGTGAACTATTGTGGCAATGAACTCATATTAGTGCTATGTAACTCTTGGAAAGAGTGATAGAGCGTAGACTTAAGAACTCGACAAGAGTGAAAGATAATCAATTTGGTTTATGCCCGGTTATTCTCTGAAAGTGAAAGCCCATTTGCTATTTTGGTTAGTAATCTCCATTTTCTCGAGGGTGAATTGTTGCTTATAGACTAGTCATATATATGGCAAACTCCGTGTAATATGGGTATATAATTTAATGAAGTGATTTTAGTCTGCTTAGGTGTATTCTTGTTTGGTTTAATAGGCTTCTCCAGAGAGAGTGATTTTGAGATGCTAACAAGGAAAGGGGTGGGAGAAGTAATAAATTATGGTTGATGAAGCAAAAATGAGACTTAATGGAACCCAATAGAGATAACAAAGTTAGATGATTTCTTTTCATGTGTTGAAGCCTTGCACAAAGTTACGTAGTGCATGTGCTAGTAGAAGGATACAAGTAGTGGTGGAACATTGGAAGCGCACACAAGCTTGCCAGACATTGGTCTTATTAAAATACATAAAAGGGACAATCTACCCCCAAACTATCTTAAATGGTATGTTAATATCATCCGTTATACTTTAAGGTCATTCATATCCTTACCGTCAATCTTTTGGGCTGTGTACATCTTTATGGTAAATAGAAGGACACGTGACATTATCTAAACAACCTATTTGAAATTAATTTAATTTTTACCCACAAATTAAACCCACCCATCTACCCATATTATAACCCGCCCTGACCCAAATTATAACCCAAAACACCAAAAATCAAGGAGAATCCACAAGAAATAGAGAGAAAGCAGGGTGGAGCGAAAGCATGAAACTTGTGAATTAGCAGTAGAAATTAAGCAAGAAGAAGCGAAGATAGAGTATTTTGTAGCAGAAGATAGTGTCTTGAACCATCAAAAATGAATTCCACAATGTCCCAACAAGAATAAAAAACACCATATACAAAGCCAGTGCAAAACAAAGAACAAAACGAAGAATAGAAGCAAATTGATCAACCCAAAAATCCTCAAAATGAAGAAAAATAATATGTTTTGCTAGAATGTTTACTTTTATTGTTGTGTGAACCGAAGCTATCAATGGAAGTTTCAAAAGAAACATGGGTCTACATAAGGGATTTTCTTAGATGGTTAACTGATAGAAAACAACAAGTTAAACCATGCAAGCAAGAGATTCCTAAAGAATATACCAATAGGCGATGGAGTACTGACACTAAACCTACGGAACACAGGACCAAACACCTATTACAACCATCAAGATCGTTGTGTTCTTTATCGACAGCGACATGTATGTCATTGGGTTGGTTACCATGATTGAGTAGAAATTAGTGAATGCAACAACTTACAAGCTGTTTGTGCTAACAAGATGCAAGTTAGAGTCGATGAGGAGGACGACGACTGAGTTGACACCGGATAATTGTTACTGGAAGAAGAGAAAAATTGATTTGTGGGAGAATTTACAATGAGAGTTCTTAAGTTATTCGGGTCAGGGTGGGTTAAATTATAGGTAGATGGGTGTGTTTTAATTATAAAAGATTACCTTAGGTGGTGCCTATAAATGCCCAAAAAGATATGATGTGTTGTTTAAAGTTGAGAAAGACCGCCCCTAAGGGTGTGGCCTAGTGGTTAGTGAAGTGGTTGAGAACCCTGAGGTCTTAGGTTCAAAACTCAATGGAGACCAAAAATACTGGGTAATTCTTCCCATCTGTTCTAGCCTTGGTGGATAGAGTTACCTGATACCTGTTGTTGGTGGAAGGTGGCAGGTATCCGTGGAATTAATTGAGGTGCTCAAAAATTGGCGTGGATATCACGGTCATAAAAATAAGTTGAGAAAGACCAAGGTCATAGATCTTACAAGGTCGTTGCAGATATCTTGTCAACATCGAGCAATGAGGAATGGTAAATCCAGGATTGAAAAGTCTTTCTGGAGTTGCTTGCAAAAATGTTTTTTTGAGTTAAAGTTGTTTCTCAACATGAGAGATGGAGAATTTTATTCTAGTCAATTGTTTAGATCTAACCAAGAGAAACTCAGTTTAGACCTTCACACATATGTGAAAAGTATGAACTTTGGATACATTCGTAGAATTAGGTCGACAAAGTTAAAGGATACCATGAACATTATGAGGATAAGAAAATCTTGTGGTCAATGTAGTATCCGTATAGAGGTTTGGAAGTGTCTTGGAGAGGCCGAAGTAGAATGACTCACCAAGCTATTTAATGCTATATATCAAGTAGTGGTAGGATACTCGATGAGTGGAGGAGGAACACCTAATTCCGATTTATAAGAACAAAGGAGATAGTCAAATTTGTGTGAACTATTGTGGCATTGAACTCATGTGTCGTATGATGGAACTTTGGGAAAGAGAGAGCATAGACCTAAGAACACTGAAGAGTGAAAGAGAACCGGTTTGGATATATGCTCAGTAGATCTACAAATGAGGCTATATTTTTGCTAAGAAAATTGATGGGAATATATCACAGATGTAAGAAAGATTTGCACATGGCGTTTATTCACCTAGAGAAACAATATAATAGAGTACTTCGAAAGGTCCTTTGGTGGGTGATGGAGAAGAAAGAAGTTCATCTTATTATTAAATATATAAATGTCATAAAAGACATGTATGAACAAGCCTTCATCATTAAACAGTAGTAGTTGATATAGAGGAGTTCCCCACAACAATTGTTTACACTAGGAATCGACATTGAGCCTCTGCTTGTTTACCCTATTTATGAATGAGTTAACCAACAAAATACAAGATGAGGTTTTATGGTGTATGCTATTTGCGGATGAAATTGTGTTAAATGATGATTCTAACGAGGGTGTCAACCAAAAGCTTGAGCTATGAAGAGCAAGAGTTTTAGAATAAGTAGAAGACCGAATACATGCACTGTAGGTTTAGTTAGCATGTGAAGAGAGAAATTGAAGTGAAACTAGATGGGATTGCAGTGTGAAAATGCAAACAATATAAATATCTAGGGTCATTGTTTCAAAAGAATGGAATGATAGAGGAGTGTTACTCATAATATTAAAATTGGATGGTTAAAATGGAGAAGTGCTAGTGGAGTGTCATGTAATATAAAAATGCCTACTAAAGGGAAAGGTAAGTTCTATAGAACAACGGTAAAACTTGCAATGTTATTGTAATGCTAATTACAAAGGAGAGAACTAGAGAAGAATTCAGACTTTTATTTATTGGAAGTTTTGACTATTACAAATTACAATTCATACTCAAACTAAGCTAGTCTTGAGCTAAATTCCTTCCAACAATGGTGATTATCCTGTAAAAGATGAGGGTAGAAGGTTTAGAAAGAGATGAGAAGAAGAAGATTGAAGAGAAAAGAATGAGAGAGGAGATAATTGGATTTACCAGATTTTTCATAACTACCCAGCCCAATCTGTCGGTGGCTTATTTAATTGGAAAGTGGCCCAACTGTTGTAATTGACTTCCAGTTGGCCCAACTAACCCTTTTAATCTGAGCCGTCTGATTAATTTCGTTACATGCAATCTCAGAAAAGCCCTAATTCTAATTCCACCGCAATTTCATTTCTTCTCCAACATATAACAGTTATATAGTAGAGAACATTGGGATGCTAAAGTCCAACATATTGACAAGATCTATGTTGTAGAGATGTAGTTACTAAAATGAATGTGTAGTCATACAATATTATGTAACATTATAAATGATCACATTCTAGAAGATGCAAGTAGCATGCATTAAGGATAAAATGCGAGAAGCTCACATGAGATGTTTGGACATGTCTTGCATCGACCTACAAATGCACCCGTCTGTAGGTGTGAAACTAAGGTAACTGAAGGTCTTAAAAAGGGACAGGGTAGACCTAAAATCACATGGAAGAAAGTTGTTTGAATGGCCTACAAATCCTTGGTATCAATATAGACTTGCCTAAAAATAGGGCCCAATGAAAGAAAAACATCCATATAAGTGATATATGCTAGTTGAGAAGAGGTTTTAGACTTGTTAGAAAACTTCTAATATTATCATCAATATTATTACTATTATTATTTATTCATATATTTAACTTATTTTGCACTTCTATTTTATTTATATGATTAATGATGTTAAATGAAGAAGTGGAGATTCATACAACTGATCTCAACTTATTTGGGACTGAGGCATAGTTGTTGTAGTCTATGTTTGACAATTGGTTAGGGTATTCTAGTGAGTCATTATTGGTTGGTTGTATTCCCTTAGTTTTGGAAGTTCATCTCATATCTCTTTATTGATGCCCCTGTTTTTATAAATTCACTTGTTTTTTTCCTCTTCAGAACTTGAATCTTTTATTTATATTATGTCCTCCATGGTAGTCCATATATTTCTTCTCATGTTATTGGATACTCCCAGATCATTTTGGTGGAAGGTTTCTTTTCAATAGTCATTTTATTGCCAAGAGATGCTTATTTCTTAATTCTTGTTGTGTTTTTCAACGTCATAATATTCTATTATCAACAACAAATACCCAGTGTGGTTCCACAAAGTTGGGTTTGCTGGTCTGGGGAGGGTATAGTGTATGCAGTACTTATCCTTACCTTAGAGGTAGAGAGGTTGTTTCGATAGACCCTCAGCTCAAGAAAAAAATGTCCAAAGCAGTCCAGAAAGTGAATAAACGGAAGCTAAAGCATAACAAAGCATTTGAACACTAACTACAACAAAATAATACAATAACAAAGTACAAGAAACAACAGATAGTAACAGAAATAGAAGAACAAGAAACTATAGGAGCAATACTACGACTACTATGGATAGCAAGAAAACATACTACTTCTTCAACCTATCTCTACCTCTTTTGGACATAATATTTTGTTATCATGTCAAGTTTATGCTGGATTGGTTTTTGTAGCTGGGTCAATAGTGGTAAAAAACCCATTTGAGCAGAGAACTCTAAGATTAATTAGGTATTGTTTAATCTGCCCTCTGAAATCAAATTGAATTTTGTGCTTATCCTCTTTCTTCCTTTTGTTGGATCAGGTTCTTCAACATCTAAACCAGAAGAAGTCAAACGTCTTCCTGGTGGAAAGATAAAAAAGAAAGTAAGAACTTTCAAAGACTTTTCTTGTTATCTGAAGCATGCAAATCTCTCTTTTAAGGTTTCTATGACTCCGCCCCATCCCAATGATAATACAAGTCATGTACAAATTTTGATTGGTGAATTTCTTATGGTGATACTTTGACCAACAGATTGTGATTGTGGACGATGCTAATAAAAAAAGCTAAACTCTTTCCTGTCATGAACTATGATGATGCGCTTATTATTATTCCTCTCCTACTATTTTATTCTTCGGTTTTATTATTACTTGTTAATTCCTTTGCTTCGGTTATCATATTATTTGCTATTGCTACTGTTTTTTTCCCCCAATATTTTCAACATGGCTTCTTCACTAGTCTTTTTGATACTCATTTTGTTATGCTTTTCTTGAGTCAAAGCTTTCAGAAAAAACCTTTGTACCCTCACAAGGTAGAGGTAAGGTCTACGTACATACCGGCCTCCCTAAACTCCACTTGTGGGATTACATTGGGTATGTAGTTGATTTGTTTATTCTTCATTTCGTCATTTTCCCAGTTATTTTTCCTGGTTGAACATACTTGAAGGCTGGAGCTATTGTGTTTTTATAAAGGTTTTTTTCCTTGTCAATGTTAAGAAGAAAACTGGCTCAGGAGGTTAGGGTCATGATCAAAAGGAAGTGTATAAGGACTAACTAAAGTACTACACTAAGAGAAAGCAATAGTGCTTATTTGAATCACTTGTACCGGCAAAAATCCCTGTGAACTAGTATTCAGCAACTGCCAAAGGCACACTATTGTTTCTCTTTGCATGATCAGTTCACTATTATAGGTTTAGGCTAGTGTTTCGTTGCATGGATGAAAATTATTAGTATCAGATATGTGAGAGCTATAATTGTTTGAATTAATGTATTGATCTTTTTCAGTTTTTTAATCATTTGGTTCTTTCAACCATCATTATCAAACCTGGCAGAGAACCTGAAATGAAAGTGGTTGTCAAGGGTTCTGTTCTGGAACCCTCATTAAAAACATAGAATCTTGAGGCTGCAGAGGGTTTCTTTTCTTTTCTATATTCCTTTTTCCTTCTATTTTTTTGGGTGATTGAAATTTATAGAGTCAATTCCCTAAATGGTCACCCAAGTATAGGGAGTTGCCTTGAAATATCAGTTATGTTTCATTTAAGACTAAAATATCACTCAACTATTCCTATTTTCCTTCAAATATACTTGACACTTTAAAAACCACACTCTCTCCTAGTTGACATGACATGTCACTAAAGTCTTTTTTTTAATAATAGATTAATTTGATTCATTAAACAATATAACTAAAATAATAATCATATTATTTTAATATATATATATATATATATATATATATTAGTTTATTAAGAATACTTCGTACTTAAGAATCTTTTATTATAATTAACGTTTTTATTTTTTATGTTATGAAGAATAGGTTTTTTAAATGTACTATAATATTATCAATTTTGAATACTTATAAACATATACATTCAAAAAAAAAAATCGATATACATATCACTTATGAATGCTAACTTACATCAATTAATCATAAAATTTACAATGAATCAATAATATTAAATGTCAATTAACTTTTACAATAAAATTAATTGTGAATTTTGAAATTCATGCTTACAATATTTTTTTCTTCAAAAAAAATAGAAAGTAAATAATATTATGGCTGTTTTTTATCCAAAAAAATAAATACTAAATATCTCAAAATCTCCTTCTATTCTAGTTGATATGTCTTGTTATTAAATCATCATTTTAAAAAATAATAGACCTATTTAATTCATCAAACTTATGTCTCTACAAGGCAAATATATAAATTACATGAGCGTTTATGAAGATT
>JAKRZT010011502.1:0-54261 GCA_029582215.1 Solanum sparsipilum | reverse complement strand
TTTTTTTTTTTTTTTTTTTTTTTTTTTTTTTTTTTTTTTGTAGTCAAACGTATATAAATGTATGTTAAAAAATATATTTGATTGAGAACTTTTAATTTTCTATTGAAGATTAAAAAGAATAATAATAATATACTATCTACTCATAGAAAAACTATGATATATTGCAATGATTAGTTATTTAAATTCATTATGTAAATTCATTAAGAATGATTATGCATTGTTCGTTCTTCATGTATTTCATCTCACACTTGTTTCTCTACACTTAAAAGAGTTATTTGATCAGGGGTGTATCTACATGGGTCACTGAGTTCACGTAACTTAATCTAAGTTTTTCTTCCAGAATCGTATATATTAGTGTTATATATTCTTTAGAAAGATACTTAAAAATAGATGTCTCGAAGTGTATCTATAATCGGACCTATAGTTTGAAAAGTTAAACGGTTTCAATGATAAGAATCTAAAAGTCAGTTAGGTTAAATTTAGGTTATATTTTAGATCCACCTTCTTTTTTTGAAATTCTGAAATAGTTAATTTGATCGACCTTATAACTTAAAGTAGTTGGTAATTAAATATTTAAAGCTAAATCAACAAGTATAAGAGGAAGAAAGCATCTAATAATGTGTTTTTGAATGGATTTAAAGGATATTATAGGAAAGACAATCTTAAACGTAAAACTAGAATAGCAAGTGATTGATTCATTATCCAAAGAAATCTAAAGAATATAAGTTTTACTATTCAAACCATAGTTCGAGAATTATTGAAACTGATATGCAAGATACTTTGAGAATGGTAAAGTAAGTGAGATGTCGAACAAAAAAGTGTCAAAATTTTGACTTGGGAGATCCAAAGGACCTCTAGAACATATCAAACATAAAAAACAAATGCAAATACCACAATGCTGAAAGAATGAAATAAACTAATAGTAGCAACTAGCAAAAGATTACAACTAACTTGCGAAAAAAATGTAAACTAGCTAGCTATCTTGAGAATCAATCTTGATGAATGAGATGACGCGTTGTCACTGTGAAGAAGTTGGAGGAGACTTACGATGGTGTTCAATCCAAATTGCACATATGTCACGACTATACCAACATACCTACTATCTCTCTCCAGTAACTCTGCTCGTCAAAACTTATATTGGTGGGAAGAAATCATCTAGTTGGCGGGGAATCAAAACTTATATAGTATTCTAGCTAGGATAACCTCTGTTTATTAAATCCTATTGGAATTCAGAACAGTTTGATACAATGTCCACTTGCGCTGCAGGGAGATGAAAAGGCCGGGGCAGTCGAGGCTTCAGGTCCAAATGCTAACCATGTCTTTGAGAAGGGGGTTCAAATCCCGGGCAGCCCACTATCATATTGAAATTCTAATTCTCTGTAGAAAAGTCCGTATATTTCTAATCAACTTTTCAAAATTGGAACAGATCCACATACACCTTGGTTGACACAAGTATATATAAGTCATGTTATACTGTTGAATAACAAGCCTTTTATTTTTCTATTTTTATTTATAGAAAACTCGTGTGTTTGGGAGCACTGATGATTAAATAAACCAAGATTTTACTTGCAATTTCAGAGAGAGGCGAAAGGAAAAAGCCTATGGGGTCGCTTTTGTAAGTGGATAACTAGGATTGAAAATACATTGGATGGTTTGGTGTTTTGATGATCCCACCTTATTGACGATAACTTGTGTATTTATTATATATTTCCTTTATTGCTGCTCCTCCAGTAGACATTGATGGTATTTGGAACCTTTTGTTTACTTGAGAGGAAATAAGATTAATGAAAGAGTTAACCGATCAACCTTTTAAGTCAAGTAGTTAGTAAATAATCTAAAGCTTAATCTGAAAGTACAAAGAAGAAATTAAATAAACGTTTTACCAGATGTTATAAATGAATTTAAGATAGATATGTTTTTATTATGTGAAGGAAATGACATTATCAGAAAGATTGTCTTAAGCGTAAAATTTAATTTAAAAGAAATGTATATTAACTGTTTTTGTTTGTTTCGAATCAAATTTAGCTAAGATATCGCAAAAAGATTTAATTGGATACTTATAATGTGATAAAGGTGTGATGAGTAATCTCCTAACCCTACTTTTGCGAAGGATAAAAGTATTTTGAGGTGACCGAACCCTCCTCTCACTCACACACACAACAAAATTACTAAAATATCCCTAACTTAGGTTGTGACTTTTTCCAAAGAATTGTGATTATTCGTTGAGTTGAGACTTTTCCAAAGAGTTGTGACTTTTTCAATAATTTGTGACTTTTTCAAAGAGTTGTGACTTCTCGGAAACATCATGACTTTTCAGATAAGACACAAAAAACACTTGTTCATACTATCCTTTGTTGACTATAAATAGATGGCTTCCTCTCATTTTTAAACCACAATTTTTTTAATCTTCTACTCTTATTCTTCTTGCATTTAATTTTTTTTTGTGTGATTTATTGTTGTTGGGTGAGTTCGAAGTTTAGCGAAATATAAGGTTCCACTATTCTGATGAAGTAAATCGTTCTATCCTAAGAGCGTATATTCCATAACCTTGAGTACTTCAGGAAAATAATTTTGATGATGAAATAGTTATTTTTTTGCGTAATATATACATTAGTTTGTAATGTTCCAATATATGAAGTTAACATGATGTAGTCTAAATTCATCTGTTTTTGTTAACAATTTCTCTTGTGATGTAGATATATGCTTCTGAATATCTTTCTCCAAAATTTAGAGAATTGTCATGATCTGTTTTTTTTATGCTCAAGAAAAAATAATGACTTTATTTATCAATGTTATTTATGTGATTTACATTGTCAGAAAGTTTGCTTCAAAATAGTTATTACTATATAAACATTGCCCTTTTGTTATACTTATTTATTATTTCTTAATAGTTTAGTATTTAAATGAAGAAAAGTTCATATGACTTGTAATAACGCAAGTTGAAGTTTGTATTAGTTTTATTTGTATTATTTATTTAATAGCTAATTTTTATGAGACAAATATTTTCATTAATGCAAATATATATTTTTATTTGGTTAAGTATTTATATTTAAATTAAAGTATTATATATGTCATGTATTATCAAGTTAATAAGATCTTCTAACTTCAAAATATATTATTTTAAAATGTTACGAGTTATTTTCTTTTTCAAAAACTAACTCACAAAAAATGTGAAAATATATGAATCATTTAAAATTTATCATTTACAAAATAAACTTTATATTCAGTAATATGGAATAAACATTTACATTTTGTCCCTACACTGAATTTAAATCTAATAACTAAAATAAAAATAGTAATATTAATTAAAAGTCCTATTTATTTATGTACGTATAAAATTCATCTATTGCACATTAATTCTTTAGTCATAACATTATAAATTCTCTTAGTTATTACTAATTATTGCAACGTTATTCACACTATTTTACATTCTTAGGTAATCACGTCCAACACATATGTGTCAAAAAAACTAGTGGTACAAAAATGCGCCACGATTTCACATAACAAATGTCGCTAAAAGTTAAATTCGTGGCAACTAAAATTGCCACTAAATTATATAACAATTACCCCTAAAAGATTGTATTAATGGCAACTAAAACAACCACTAAATCATTAAACTATTACCGCTAAAAGATAGTATTAGTGGCAGCTAAAACAACCACTAAATCATTAAACTATTGCCGCTAAAAGATATTATTAGTGGCAACTAAAACTGCCACTGAACCATGTAAGAGTCGCCGCCTAAAAAAGTATTAGTGGCAGCAGAAACTGCGACTAAACCATATAAAGTCGCCGCAAAAAGAGAGTATTAGTGGCAACAAAAACTGCCACAAATCAAATAAGTGTCGCTGCTAAAAGAAAGTATTAGTGGCAACTAATACTGCCACTAAATCATACAAGAGTCGCCGCAAAAATGAAGTATTAGTGACAAAATAAACCGCCACAAATTCCTATTAAAGTCGCCGTTAAAATTCTGCTTTAGTGGCAACTAAATCCACCACTAATAAAATGAACAGTTGCCGCAAAAAGATAGTATTAGTGGCAACTAAAACCGCCGCTAAATCATTAAACTATTGCCGCTAAAAGATAGTATTAGTGGCAACTAAAACTGCCACTATATCATATGAGAGTAGCCGCAAAAAGAAAGTATTAGTGGCAACAAAAACTGCCTCTAATTCATATTACAAAACTTTTAGCGGCAACAAAATCTGACACAATAAAAATAAGTTGCCGCTAAAAGATAATATTAGTGGCAATAAGAAAGTATTAGTAGCAACAAATTCCGCCACTGAATCAAAGTACAGCTGCCACTAATAGATAGTATTAGTGGCAGTAAAATCCGACACTATTTCCTATAAATATCACTGCTAAAAATTTGTTTTAGCGGCAACTAAATCTGCTACAATAAAAATAACAGTTTCCGCTAAAAGATAATATTATTGGCAACTAAAACCGCCACTAAATCATATAAGAGTTAGGGCTAAAAGATAGTATTAGTGGCAGCAAAAACCGCAACAAATCATATAAGAATCACTGCTAAAACAAAATACAACATAAACCGCCACTAAATCATATAAGAGTTGCCGCTAAAAGATAGTATTAGTGGCAACTAAAACAGCCACTAATTAATATAATAGTCACCGCTAAAAGAAAGTATTTGTGGCAACAAATCCTCCGCAATCATATAAGAAACGCTACTAAAAGTAAGTATTAGTGGCAACATAAACCACCACTAATTCTAAAAGTAAGTGTTACTGGCAACAAAAACCACCACTAATTCCTATAACAGTCACCCAATAAAAGTTTGTTTTACCGGCAACTAAATCCGCCACTAAATCAAATAAAAGTTGCCACTAAAAGATTGTGAAATGTCTCCGTAATTTGAAATTGGTTACCTCCTTGTGCTCAATGATCCACCAATAATCTTCAAAACTCTTTGCAAACATCTCGATTAGAAAGCACAGTGAAAATTTTTGTTTACTCAACTTCTGCCAAAAGACCTCCGAGTTGTTAATCAACTTAGAAATCTTTGTTTAACTCTTTCAATATTACAAGATACTGAGACCACCACGATACAATAGGGCTGCCTTCAGTATTGTTCAATCTCAGTTGATCTTCCAATTTCCGTAAGCACCGCTCTATTTTATCTAGCAAATCATATAAAATGATATGCTAGTCGGATAAAATATGATGCAATCTTTTAATGTATTATCTCCATCAGACACTGCTTCGCCACTTAAAGAGTCGAAAGGTTGCAGCAACAATGCCCTCACCAACCACATGCTTATCAGTGATAACCTCGTGACTCAATTCTAAATCACCAAGCACATGTACTCAGTGAAATGGTGTAATGAAAATGGTGGTGTGGTTTAGTTTAAGAGATCTATTTATTGGAAAAAAAATGAAAAATTGGTCAAAAATTAATTAATGTATAGATAATAAATTGTGAATAAATATTTTTTTTTAGATTTTTTTCAAAATAGTCAAGATTTTCATTAATTAGATTTTACCCTAAAATTAACGGTCTTATTTTTTCCTTTACTAAATTTTTTTGGGCAATTAAATTTAATGATGAATTTATCTTAATGAGACATATTTATTAGTCATTGTTGTGGTTAAACTGGTTTGTTAGTCATCAAAGTAGTCAAATTAGTATATTTATAAATGGTATACATCATCAAATTTTGTTATTTGTATTTGATATAGTGAGATAAGTACATATTACATGAAAATAAATGAATAATTGACTATCATAATTGTTAGAGCTTATTGTTTAAAGTGAATCAATTACTTCATAAATAGTGAGCATGATGAGGAAATAGTCAAAATGTCTTTTAATATATGAGCGTTGATTTTTTTTTATTAAATATGTAAATTTAAACTTAATTCATGTCAGGATCTTGAATACAATAGTCTTATATAAAATTAAAGGCTATAAAGCATTTACTTGAAGTTGAAGACATCATCACAAAATAAAAACGTAAATAAAACTATTTTCTATCTCATTACTCTAACCTCACGTTAAAACAATGATCAATGGTGTAAAAGAATATGTGGTAATTACCTAACGACTAAAGGGAGAACCAATTTATAAAGATTGAGACTTATTAATTTAGTACATTCATCAAATACTCAATCTAAGCGACAAGTTTTGTTCTTAAATAAATATTATTTATTGACTTTTATATATTAATTATGCTACACATAAATTAGTAAAAAGATTTAACTTTTTCTCACTTGGCCCAATGACCACATAACACCAATATTTGATGACACCGTCATTGGTCGTACAATAAATACTTCTATAATGTCTATCATACTATAGAATAACCATCATCAATTGCAATATCTTGATAATGACATCGATATTTTAAGTCATGAGATAAAATTTTGCGGTCATAATGTGTGAATAGTGACTACAAACATAAATTTGTATACAAATATGAAATTGTAATAAGTTGTTTCTATTTTGGAGGCCTTAGGGATTGTGAAACAAACTCGATTTCCAACAAAAACACTGATATATATTATTCATTGAATACAAGTTACAATGTATTATACGCACAACAAAGTAATAATACACTAACTAAGGAGAGATTAACCGAGAAAGATGTAACCAAAAAGGGATGAGATATAAGACCATAGAAAGGAGATGAGAGGATCAGAAAGCCTAAGTTTCGACATAATAGTTTGCATAACCGTTCTTCTAACTCCTAGTCCTTTTAACAAATGGTTTATTGGTCTTGGATCCCAAATAAAAGTCTCTAATAGCCCATAGGCCCTTACGGAGTCCGCTTGGTTCACAACAGATTGGGCTCCCTTTATGGAAGCTGGTTTGAATCCCTAAAGTGCGTGTATTTATTTGTCCAATGATAGTATTCATAATTTATCAAAAAAAAAAAAAAAAAAAAAACCAAAGCCTATACATTAATGACCATTTTTCTCTTTTAATTAGTCCTATCAATTTTCTCCTTCTCTGGTAGGATAATTGCAATTGACTGTAGGAAATTAAGGATGCATATCTGTTGAGATGTGCTAGCTCACAATGTGCTATAGTACCAGGTTAAAAGTATACTGGAATGCAATAAAGAACTTATTAAGAACAGTAAAGACAAAGAGTTTTACGTGGAAACCTCCTTGCTCAAGGGAGTAAAACCACGACTTGTCACACAAGATTTTCAATTGTTTTCTCTAATATCAAGCAATAAGTGAATATAGACTTCAAATACATCACACGAGATTAACCTCTTAATATCACTACAAGTAATAACTCTATTACTTAAACGAGCCAGGGCAATGTTTCCATTGCCCACTATATTAACTAACTCTAATTAATATAGACTTCGCTCACAAGACACACAATTAACTCTAACTGTGTTCATGCCATGTTTAGTACCCAAAGAAAAGACTCGATGCGTTTCTTTATAGATGAGAAACAAATCTTACAATATCAACACAATACAAGCATTTAGACAACAACACTTCAAAGATGCCCTTGATAACTCTATCAGGTTCCTTGATGTGTGAGTTTTAAAGCTTGAGTTATTAATTCAAAGACAAATATCACCTTTTTGAATGAATAATGTTTGTTGTTTGTTGTGTTGAATATATCAATCAACCAACGATGTATTATCCGTTGAACAAACAACCTCGTCCATTCTCATTGGAGGAGTACACCGTCCTTCTCACCAACCGCTTGCAAGACAGCTTTGCAGTTGTTCACCATATTAAACTTGCACTAGAGCAATTCTACCTTGGACCAGGTCCTAGCATTTGTGAGGACCATCAAAACAATGAAGATACTACAATATCCCTACTTGTACAGTAGCTGCAAGAAGATCCTTGAGATGAATCCTGAGACGATGGATCAAGATACACTTAGCTTGACCTTCGTTTGTGATGTTGAAGAGTTGGGGTCCAAAATAACGATCGAGTTTTGTCTCAATAGGAAAGATACAATTATGAACAGTAAGAATAGAAAGGAGTAGGAAACTCAGGCTAAGTCGACGTTGTATCAAACTTCTAAGTCAACGTTGTATCAAACTGTTCCAAATTACATTAGCATTTAATAGATGGAGGATCAAACTAAATTTAAAATATGTCGATACTTTTATTATATCGGATATCATATACATAAACATTTATCACTTATTCCCACCACAACCCTAAGCATGCATGTGCCTTAAACTAGGTTTTCTTTCAGTTCCTAGTTCAAAAAAGGGCTTTCGATACTTCCTTATTAGGAATCCTATTTAATAAATATACAATGATTTTTTAAAGAGTATGCATCCGCAAAGATTTAGATAATGAAAAATTACTCATCATACACCTAATCATATTCATGAGTGTCCAATTATATCTTTTTGCGATATCTTAGCTAAATTTGATTCGAACCTTATATGGACTTGGACAAACCTCTCTTCAAGAGCTAGCTTTTGGGGTTGAGTTAGGCCCAAATGCCATGTTTTTACAAATTTCCCTGTCAAGTTCACATCTTTGTATTTAATTGAAGCATTTGGAATAGTAGTAAAATCATGCCATGGGTTGTATTTGATTAATGATGATAGCAATTTATCGACGTTTACATTTTCACAGGGACAAGTAATGAAGGAGAGAAGAGCTATTCTAGCTAGGATAGCCTCTGTTTATTATATCCTATTGGTATTCGAAACAGTTTGATATAACGTTCACTTGCCCTGCAGGGAGATTATAACGCTGCAGGTCCTAATGCTAATCATGTCTTTAAGAAGGACAAAAGAAAAGGCTAGCTCTTACTGGTTTGCCATCAAAATCTACTTTTATGATCAGATGGAATCAGAAGCTAAGAACATTGTCAATCAACACATCTAGCTCTTCTCAGTCTAACTGTACGACTTCGACATATCTGTGTAGATTTAGCCTTGTTTCCTTCACATCTGACATCTAATTTACCTCTATCGAATAAAAATGGAGACGTGCAAAGCAACCCACAGTTGTTGGACAAAATTCTCTCAGCGCTAAAATCTATTTAGATAGCAATAAGAATAGTACTTATGTTATACATCATTGATCATGTTCAAATTGCCTTTTTAATGGCAATGAACTTTTTTTCCCCATAATTTCTCATGTTCAAATTGCCTTTTTAATGATTACAAGGAAATGCAGCTATCAATCTTTTATTACATAAGAAGTTGTGCTACGAAAAAAATTTAAACATTATTGGAGCTTGGTGAAATTAAAATTGAATGATATTCATAGCTTCTATATAAAAAGTCGGAGTTTTATACAAGAAAGCATATTCTACACTTGAGCATAACAGTATAAACTGACTATGTGTGCAAATTCAATCACAGGTTACCAAAGCTGCAAGCAATATGTTCTTGGGTGATCATGTCGATTCGATCTTGCATCACAACACTGTTACAATAAGAAGGAACGCGCAACAAGTAGAAACATGTCTGTGCAGAAGGCAAGTTTTCAGAAGACTCCGAGGTTCTAGAGATGCAAAGTCTAGAATCTAAACCGCGAAAACCCTCTAGAGGTAGATACCTTATTGAAGTCCAGAAGAAAAGAAGCGCCTTTTTCTTCTCAGCAGACATACCCTCAACTATCTGCACGCAAAGAAAAAAAGAAAATAAATATGTGTTAGAAAGAGCGGGTTAAAGTGTGAAGTTGTAAATACTGTGACAATATATATATGACTACCTTCCAAAACCAGGATATTTGACGATTATTTTCTTCGTATCCATTGTAATCTGTATGTGCTTTCCAATCTTCGACACAAATAGCAGTTCCACTCCCACCAAGCATTTTGTCAAGATCTTCAAGATATAAACTCCGAAACAAGGAAGTTTTGATACTTGAGGTAGTTATATCAGAAAAACCTTGAGAAAAATGAGCTATCTGCGAAGCAATTGATGTGACAAAACGATGTTGAATAAGGAGATTAACATACTCCTTTCTATTCTTACTGTTCACAACAACATCTTTCCCATTGGGCTGAAGCTCGACTGTTGTTCTGGACCCCAATTCTTCAACATCATAAGCGAAGGTCAAGCTAAGTATATCTTGATCCACCGTCTCAGGATCCGTCTCGAGTATCTGCTTGCAGCTACTGTATAAGGTGGGATCTGCATCCCGAATATCCTCCAATGAAATATCCTCTCCAGACAATTGCAAGAAGAATACACGGTCAAATACTACTCCAATTTGTATTTTATGCATTAATGCCAATGCAATCATTCTACCACAGAAGGTGAAATACTCAAGGTGCAATGGGTTCACTTTAGATGCTGCAATCACAAATATATATTAATGACTAAAGTTAATTCTTTTTAGATGAAAATTTGTGCATAAAGGCGATAAAAGTGTACCTGAATTTGGAAAAAACCTTCTTCGATCATTGGGACAAGCAACAAAGAGAGCTTTGTGAGGATTGAACATCTCTCGACATACCAAGAAGAACCACTCTCTCAACACACCAGGTCCAGTAGCGTCTTCATGTTTGAATTGCAATAACAGATCGCCTCGCAGCAATGCAGGATCCTTATCAACAATATATTCAAAAGATGCCTCCAACAAGTCGGACCTATCGATGAGCATCTCATATGACTCCTCTGTGTTTCCGGATCTAGCTTCTTCAAGCATCCTCATTGTGAAATGTCTCCGTACTTTGAAATTGATTACTAGCTCCTTGTGCTCAATGATCCACCGATAATCATCAAAACTCATTGCATATATCCCGATTAGACAGCTCAGTGAAAGTTTCCGTTGACTTAACTTCCGCCAAAAGACCTCCGAGTTATTAAACAACATAGAAATGTTGTTTAACTCTTTCAGTATTACAAGATACTGAGACCACCACGATACGATAAGCCTGTCATCATTGATCAATCTCAGCTTATCTTCCAATTTCCTTAAGCATGGCTCTATTTTATCTAGCAAATTATATAACATGATATGCAAGTCAGATAAAATACGATGCAAGCTCTCAATGTAATCTCTGTCATGCACTGCTTCACCATTTAAAGAGACGAAAGGTTGTTGCAGCAATGTCCTCACCAAGCACATGTACTCAGTAAAATCACGCACAATGCTCATCAGTGATAACCCCGTAGACTCAACTGATCCCATACTCAATTCTAACTCACGCGATAAATCAGCAACTACAGCCTCACGAACAAACATAATAGCATCATTCAATGCTAACAATTCTTTAGCAACATTCTTCTTGCACCTTGCAATCCCAACAGCCTCTACTATATCCCTTAAAGTACTCCGACAAAAGCTATACAAGGGATCCTCAAGCCCAACAACTCTTCTCAGTAGCTTACAAAACACTAATATCAATCGAGAACATTCACTGTATCTCTTCATATGCAAATCAGTACTCATCAATGAATCGATGAATCTATGAATGGATTCATCAGCAACATGCTTCTTATCTTTATCTGGAGATAGATAAAGCATTACTAACGCTTCAGGCACCGATGAAGAAATAAATATTTCAAAATGTTGAGAGGATTCTTCATTAATATTATGCATTGGATTCATCACAAGAAACTTCTTCAACATCCTTATGATATGATGCCCGCGTGTAAGAGCTGAAGGATCATTACTTCTCAAAATATCGAAGACTAGTGAAGCTAAGTCATCGGTGAGTTGCCAAGCCTGAGGATTATTTGTGCTCGGTAGTTGACCAATTACAAGCTGTATAGTTGTATCGCGCAGAATCGCACAATCTTCCAATGTTTGGTTTGACCTGAGCTGCTTTCCCTGATAAATTAGTCGTTGAGCTAATATGGGTATTCCTGTAATACGTGTGATTGTATGGTGAATGAATTCAACTTGATCCGTAGAAGAGGCTAACAAAATAAATCTTTTCCCATTCGGAAACAGGACAAAAAACTGAATCATAATAAGAAAACGAGAAACAGTCCCTTTATCCGTCTCTATTACAAGCCAGAGACCACTCTGGCAAAACAGATACAGCTCATCATCAACCCCAACCGCGGTTTTCAGAAGTTTACAAAACTCTGCTACTAAAAGAACACATACATCCGAAGCATCTTCAGTCAATGTACTAAATGAATTGATATCAGCAATCGATTTTTTAGCCATATCCTGAGACGTATACAGCATTACCAAATCTGCAGGAGCAGACGAGGAAATAAACAATTGTATGTGGTTAAGTGCTTCTTCGGCATTTTCGTTTAGAATCATGAATGTAAACTTTTTCATCAACATTATCATATCCTTCAAATACGAAGCATGACAAATGTAATCACTTTTCAAAATCGTGGAGATTTTTGAAATTATCTCATTTGTGATTTTCCATGTCTCCAGATGAAATGTGGTTGGTAATTTCTCAACCAGGGTTTTTGCTTGAGGTAAAGAACGAACAAAGAACTGAATCGGAGTTTGGTCAGTTCTCTTTCGTTTTCCAGTGATACCGTTGTTGTTATCACCGCTAATCATATCGAAAAAGTGAAGTGAAATGGTGTAATGAAAATGATAGTGTGGTTTAGTTTAAAACTTAAGAGATCTATTTATAGGGGTGGAAATGTGAAAATGGTCAAAGATAATAAATTTTGAATTAAAAAAAAAAATTCATTAGATTTTTCCCATAAAGTCAAGATATTATTAATTAGATTTTTCCCTAAAATTAATGGTGTTGTTTTTTATTTTTCTAAGTTTTTTTTGGGCAATTAAATTTAATGATGAGTTTATCTTAATGAGAAACATTTATTAGTCATTAAAGTGATTAAACTAGCATGTTGAAAAAGAATATAAATGCTTAAAGTGATGTAATTTGTGAGTCAAATTAATATATCTATGAATGGTATACATCATTAAATTTTGTTTTTTGTATTTGATATAATGAGAGAAGTACGTATTACATGAAAACAAATGAACCATTTGACTATCATAAATGGTGAACATGATAAGTAAATTACTTTTTTTTTTGTAGTCAAACGAATATATTTGTATGTTAAAAAATATATTTAATTGAGAACTTTTAATTGTCTATTAAAGATTAAAAGGAATAATTACAATAAATAATACTAATAATATACTATCTACTCAAAGAAAAACTATGATATATTGTAATGATTAGCTATTTAAATTTATTAAGAATGATTATTCATGGTTCATTCTTCATTCCATTCATCTCACATTTGTTTCTCTACACTTAAAAAGAGTTAAGGGGCGTATTTAGATGGATCAGCGAGTTCACGTAAATCTATACTTTTCTTCCTGAATCGTATATACTAGTGTTATATATATATATTTTAAAATATTTAAATATAGATGTCTAGATATAGTCTCGAAGTGTATATAAATAGTTGGACCTATAGTTTTAAAAGTTAAACGGATTCAACGATGAGAATCTAAAAGTCAATTAGATTAAATTTATATCTTAGATCCACCTTTTTATACCAAATTCTAAATTGTTAATTTGATCAACCTTATAAGTTGAAGTAGTTGGTAATTAAATATTTAAAGCTAAATCAACAAGTATAAGAGGAAGTAAGTTTAATAATGTGTTTATGAATGAATTTAAAGGATATTATAAGAAAGACAATCTTAAACGTAAAATTCGAATAGCAAGTGATTAATTCATTATCCAAAGAAATCTATAGAATATAGGTTTTACTATTCAAATCATAGTTCGAGAATTATTGAAATCGATAATGCAAGATTTTTTCAGAATGGTAAAGTTAGTGAGAGCGTTGAATGAAAAAGTGTCAAACTTTTGACTTGGGAGATTCAATAGGACCTATAGAACATGTCAAACATACAAAACAAATGCAAATACGACAATGCTAAAAGAATGAAATAAATCATGTGGATACATCATCTTTTAACTGAAATTGGATTGAAGCATTCTATTTCATCAAAACTTTGGTGTGATAATCAAGTTGCGCTTCATATTGCTTCAAATCCGGTATATCATGAAAGAAGGAAACATATTGAGGTTGATTGTCATTTTATTCGTGAGAAGATTCAGGAAAACTTGATATCTACAGGCGAAGTGAAGACAAGAGAACAAGTAGCTGATTTGTTCACGAAGGCATTGCATGGAGCTCGAGTAAATTACCTTTGTAACAAGCTGGGCATGATCAATATACATGCTCCAGCTTGAAGGGGAGTGTTACAGAATGTATATAGATCTCTTTCTTGATATTGTACAAAGATTATATAGATAGCATATCTTTAGGATTTCCTCTTTATTTCTTTCCTTAGTTAGCTTCTAATATTATTGTATTTATACATGTTTAGTGTTTACCTATTGAATAAGATACAAGCTATTCTCTCCAATTCCTTGCAATATTTAAAGCTAAATCAACAAGTATAAGAGGAAGAAAGTTTAATAATGTGTTTATGAATGAATTTAAAGGATATTATAAGAAAGACAATCTTAAACGTAAAATTCGAATAGCAAGTGATTAATTCATTATCCAAAGAAATCTATAGAATATAGGTTTTACTATTCAAATCATAGTTCGAGAATTATTGAAATCAATAATGCAAGATTTTTTCAAAATGGTAAAGTTAGTGAGAGCGTTGAATGAAATAGTGTCAAAAGGATCTATAGAACATGTTAAACATACAAAACAAATGCAAATACCACAATGCTGAAAGAATGAAATAAATTAAAAGTAGCAACTAGCAAAAGATCACAACTAAATTTCGAAACAAAAAGTTCTATTCGAGTTGGAGACATCAAACACTGCCTCTATGGTTTTAGTACCTCTTTTGGAAGCCCATGTCATCACCATTGACGGAATTATGTTAGAGTGGGTAAAAGTCCCACATTGATTTGCAGTCAATCTCGCTGAAAAACGCTAAAACAGGGAAAAGTATGACATAGTTTTAACTACTTATAGTATTCTAGCTAGGATAGCCTCTGTTTATTAAATCCTATTGGAATACGGAACAGTTTGATACAACGCGCGTCCACTTGCCCTGCAGGGAGATGAAAAGGCCGGGGCTGCAGGTCCCAATGCTAATCATGTCTTTGAGAAGGGGGTTCAAATCCCGGGCAGCCTACTATCATATCAAAATTTAATTCTCTGTAGAAAAGTCTATATATAAGTCATGTTATGTTGTTGAATAACAAGCCTTCATTGTTTCCTATAAGAACAATAGCATCGACATAAATTAGCATGAGCACAATGATATTCTTTTTTCTTAAAATAAAGGGAAAAGGTAGAAGTACCTCCCTAGACTATGACCCAAATCCCAGAGACACGCCTTAACTAAACTTAAGGTCCTATTACTCCCCTGAACTCATTTTTTTTTGTAATTTTGTACACCTTTTTGGCTTATGTGGCATCCAAATATCTCCCATGCGCCTCAACTGCGTGGAGTCGCATGGTGTGCCACATAAGCCAAAAGGTGCCACAGAACCAGGATTTTGGGGTTGTAACGCTGCTAGTCGTGATTAAGATGTAGTGATGCAATTTTCCTCGCCATTCAAATTTCTTGTCTTGAATATGTTGAGTTTCATTTGCAAGGTTAGAATCTAACTCCGGATCATTCCTCAACTTCATTTGAGTAATCATATGAGTATCTTTTGAGTTTTTCATTCAGATGTGGTGACTCGTGAAGAGATTGAAATTCAGTTGCTTGAGAATCATTGTAGTCAGAGGTTTTATGTCCACTGCTCAAACATTCTAATTCTTCATCGTCGACTGCAACTCGTTCATTTTTTTTTTTTGCATTTCCCAAGTCAGTAGTGAGCTCAATCATTTTGGTAGTTTTTGAATTTGAATTGTATAGCAGAGGTGAGACCCGTTTCAACCTGCATCCAAAAACCTTCACACTCTCATAGTCAGAATGGCGATTAAACAATTTAAAGGAAGGAGTTTCTATTTTAAGCGTTGTGGAAGGCATGAGATTTATCAAAAAACATGCCGTTAGAAAACCCAATATTTGGAAGGGAGGTTAGCCTGAAATAGCAAGGTGAGATCCGTTTCAACAATATGCCAATGCTTCCTTTCAGCCACACCATTTTGTTCATATTTTCAAGGAAAATCAGTACCTCTGTCTCAATGTTGTAGCTCTTTCCTTAGTTTTAGGTTGAATATCATTCTTTTCAGTACTTACTTATATATGGTAAATAAAAAAATATCTGAATTCAAATCAAACAACGCAACGTAAATAATGCAGATTGCTAACAATTGTGATTTTAGGCTATTTTTTTTTTACTATTCAATTACGTAAATTTATGAAAGCTTTGACCATATTCTAATTGAGGTTATATTCAACTCTTATGATATTAAATTTTTCTATCATTAAAAGTGAAACTCTAGAAATTTAATTTTTTTTCCCCATGATTTCTCATGTTCAATTTGCCTTTTGAATGATGACAAGGAAATGCAGCTATCAATCTTTTATTACATAGGAAGTTGTGCCATGAAAAAAAGTTAAATGTATCGGAGCTTGGTGAAATTAAAATTGAACGACATTCATAGCTTTTATATAAAAAGTCAGAGCTTCATACAGGTAAGCATATTCTACACTTGAGTACAACAGTATAAACTGACTATGTGTCCAAGTTCAGTCACAGGTTACCAAAGCTGCAACCAATATGATCTTGGGTGATTATGTCGATTCGATCTTGCATCATAACACTGTTACAATAAGAAGGAACGCGCAACAAGTAGAAGCATGTTTGTGCAGAAGGCAAGTTTTCAGAAGACTCTGAGGTTCTAGAGATGCAAAGTCTAGAATCTAAACCGCGAAAACCGTCTAGAGGTAGATACCTTATTGAAGTCCAGAAGAAAAGAAGCGCCTTTTTCTTCTCAGCAGACATACCCTCAACTATCTGCAAGCAAAGAAAAAAAGAAAATAAATATGTGTTAGAAAGAGCGGGTTAAAGTGTGAAGTTGTAAATACTGTGACAATATATATATGACTACCTTCCAAAACCAGGATATTTGACGATCATTTTCTTCGTATCCATTGTAATCTGTATGAGCTTTCCAATCTTCGACAGAAATAGCAGTTCCACTCCCATCAAGCATTTTGTCAAGATCTTCAAGATATAAACTCCGAAACAAGGAAGTTTTGATACTTGAGGTAGTTATATCAGAAAAACCTTGAGAAAAGTGAGCTATCTGCGAAGCAATTGATATGACAAAACGATGTTGAATAAGGAGATTAACATACTGCTTCTTATTCTTACTGTTCACGACAATATCTTTCCCATCGGGACAAAGCTCGATTGTTGTTCTGGGCCCCAATTCTTCAACATCATAAGCGAAGGTCAAGCTAAGTTGATCTTGATCCACCGTCTCAGGATCCATCTCGAGTATTTGCTTGCAGCTACTGTATAAGGTGGGATCTGCATCCCGAATATCCTCCAATGAAATATCCTCTCCAGCCAATTGCAAGAAGAATACACGGTCAAATACAACTCCGATTTGTATTTTATGCATTAATGCCAATGCAATCATTCTACCACAGAAGGTGAAATACTCGAGGTGTAATGGATCCACCTTAGATGCTGCGACCAAAAATATATATTAATGACTAAAGTTAATTCTAGTTTGATGCAAATTTGTGCATAAAGGCGATAAAAGCTTACCTGAATTTGGAAAAAACCTTCTTCGATCATTTGGACAAGCAACAAAGAGAGCTTTGTGAGGATTGAACAACTCTCGACATACCAAGAAGAACCACTCTCTCAACACTCCGGACCCAATAGCTTCTTCATGTTTGAATTGCATTAACAGATCGCCTCGCAGCAATGCAGGATCCTGATCTACAATATACTCAAAAGATGCCTCCAATAAGTCGGACCTATCGATGAGCATCTCATATGACTCCTCCTTGTTTCTGGATCTAGCTTCTTCAAGCATCCTCATTGTGAAATGTCTCCGTACTTTGAAATTGGTTACCTCCTTGTGCTCAATGATCCACCGATAACCTTCAAAACTCTTTGCAAACATCTCGATTAGAAAGCACAGTGAAAATTTTTGTTTACTCAACTTCTGCCAAAAGACCTCCGAGTTGTTAAACAACTTAGAAATGTTGTTTAACTCTTTCAGTATAACAAGATACTGAGACAGCCACGATACGATAAGCCTGCCATCTTCATCGATCAATCTCAGCTGATCTTCCAATTTCCTTAAGCACCGCTCTATTTTATCTAGCAAATCATATAAAACAATATGTAAGTCAGATAAAATATGATGCAAGCTCTCAATGTACTCTCTGTCATACACTGCTTCATCGCTTGGACAGTCGAAAGGTTGTTGCATCAATGCCCTCATCAAGTACATGTACTCAGTAAAATCACGCACAATGCTCATCAGTGATAACCCCGCAAACTCAGTTGATCCCATACTCAATTCTAAGTCACGCGATAAATCAGCAACTACAACCTCACGAACAAACATAAAAACATCATTCAATGCTAACAATTCATTAGCAACATTCTTCTTGCACCTTGCAATCCCAACGGCGTCTACTATTTCCCTTATAATACTCCGACAAAAGCTATACAAGGGATCCTCAAGCCCAACAACTCTTCTCAGTAACTTACAGAACACTAATATCAATCGAGCACATTCACTGTATCTCTTTATATACAAATCAGTACTCATCAATGAATTGATGAATCTACGAATGGATTCATCAGCAACATCTTTCTTAGCATTATCTGGAGACATGTACATCCTTACCAAGTCTGCAGGAGCAGACGAGGAAATGAATAAATGTATATGGTTATATGCTTTATCAGTAAACTGTCTCACTAACATTCCCATAGCCTTCAAATCCGAAGCACTGCAGACATAATCACTTTCCATAATCGTGGAGATTTTTGAAATTATCTCATTAGTGATTTTCCATGTCTGCAGATGATATGTTCTTGGCATTTTACCAACTAAATGAATAGTGGTATCATTCTGAACGTTGTAAAATGCCAATGTCTCCGATTGACAGGAGAGTTGTTTTCCGTTATAGATTAGTCGCTGGTGATCTTCGGGTATACCAGTGATCATTCTGATTTTATTTTTAGTTACTTCTACGGAGTCATTAGAATAACCTCGAATAACTAAGGTTTCTGTTTTGGATAAAGAACGAACGAAGAACTGAATCGGAGTTTGATCAGTTCTCTTTCGTTTTCCAGTGATACCGCAGTTATCACTGTTAATCATATCGGAAAAGTGAAGTGAAAAGGTGTAATGAAAATGGTGGTGTGGTTTAGTTTAAAACTTAAGCAATCTCTTTATAGGAAAAAAATGAGAAATTGGTCAAAAGATAATAAATCTATAGATAACAAATTGTGAATAAAGTCTTATTTCGTAGATTTTTCTCAAAATAGTCAAAATGTTATTTATTAGATTTTCCCATAAAATTAATGGTATAATTTTTTCTTTTTGTAAGTTGTTTTTGGGGTAATTAAATTTAATGATGAGTTTATCTTAATGAGAAACATTTATTAGTTATTAAAGTGATTAAACTAGTTTGTTGAAAAAGAATACAAATACATAAAGTGATGTAATTTGTCATCAAAGTGGTCAAATTAATGTATTTATGAATAGTATACATCATTAAATTTTGTTATTTGTATTTGATATAATGAGATAAGTACATATTACATGAAAATAAATGAATAATTGACTGTCATAATTGTTAGCGCTTATTGTCTAAACTGAATCAATTACTTCATAAAGAGTGAACATAATGAGCAAGTTATTTTTTAAAAAAAAATTTGTCGTCAAACGTATATATTTGTATGTTAAAAAATATTTTTGATTGAGAACTTTTAATTGTCTATTGAAGATTAAAAGGAATAATAATAATAATATACTATAAAAGGAAAAACTATGATATATTGTAATGATGATTAGTTATTCAAATTCATTAAGAATGATTATGCATGGTTCGTTCTTCATGTATTTCATCTCACACTTGTTTCTCTACACTTAAAAGAGTTATTTAATCAGGGTGTATCTAGATGGAGTTCACGAATTTCGCGTAAATCTAAGTTTTTCTTCCTGAATCGTATATATTAGTGTTATATATTCTTTAAAAAGATACTTAAATATAGATGTCTCGAAGTGTATCTATAGTTGGACCTGTAGTTTTAAAAGTTAAACGGTTTCGATGATAAAAGTTAATAGGTTAAATTTAGGTTATATCTTAGATCCACCTTTCTTTTTCGAAATTCTGAATAGTTAATTTGATCAACCTTATAAGTTGAAGTAGTTGGTAATTAAATATTTAAAGCTAAATCAATAAGTATAAGAGGAAGAAAGCATCAAATATGTTTGTGAATGAATTTAAGATAGGTATATTTTATTTAATAAAGGAAAAGATATTATAAGAAAGACAATCTTAAACGTAAAATTCGAATAGTAAGTAATTCATTATCCAAAGAAATTTAAAGAATATAGGTTTTACTATTCAAATCATAATTCGAGAATTATTGAAATCGATAATGCAAGATTCTTTGAGAATGGTAAAGCCAGTGAGAGCGTTGAACGAAGAAGTGTCAAAATTTTGACTTGAGAGATCCAAAAGGACCTCTAGAACATGTCAAACATACAAAAAAAAAATGCAAATACCACAGTGCTGAAAGAATGAAATAAACTAACAGTAGCAACTAGCTAAAGATTACAACTAAATTTCGAAAAAAAATGTAAACTAGCTAGCTATCTTGAGAATCAATCTTGATGAATGAGATGGCGCGTTGTCACTGTGAAGAAGTTGGAGGAGACTTACGATGGTGTTCATGCCAAATTGCACATATGTCACGACTATACCAACATACCTACTATCTCTCTCCAGTATTGCTGGGAAGAAATCATCTAGTTGGAGGGGATTCATCGTCTGGAGGCACAGATGACCCAAAATCAATGTTTGGATACACACCAGGAGGTTGTTCTCGAGGTTGTATAGAGAATAACTGACTTGAATCACCTACCACGTCTGCCCACCCGTAGTGAGGCTCAGCCCTTCAATCACAAGTAACATGTTTTACTTCGATGTATACCAGAACATAAATGAAAACATGCAAACATAGATGACTCTCACTTACTCATAGTACGTTTTTTCATCCACAACCATGTCCCAGCTTTCACCAGTTGTGCTTTTGCCATATTTGTGTACCTTGCTGATTGAGAACAAAGGGGCATACCTTGAGTCTTTTTTATATTATCATATTGGGTTTCAAAGAGGAAAATGTATCGAGGAAATCAATATGCAACTATAGAACGCGATGAAACATTGAATGTATAGTCATAAAATTACCCATTTCCAAAGTGCTCCTCTCCCCATGTCCTTGACCACCCTGGATAATTACAACGAAAAAATTCGGGATTAATATCACATCAATGTTCAAGAAAAGAACAGTTAACTTGCCCCTAAACTTGAATGTATTACTTTTAAAATTATAAACTCAGATCTTACGAACATAGCAAGTGATATATGTTTGATGGATTCCGTTCTAGCTTGAATAATCACTTATTATAGGAATTAAAATGTGTAAGACATTTCATAAAAGGTTAGTATGCATAAAATATATTATGCAACTGTTGACAACAATGGGAAAAACAAGATAGGACCTACTTTCACTGCTGAGCGATGCATGCCAAGTCTCCCCTTGCCGTGAACCAATGCCAGCGAAAAATTTCTCCTCCCATTTATCTCCCCATTTTGTTCCCAATTCACTTTCTGCCCACTTATCCGTCCTGAGGAAGAGAGTAATATAATTCTATAAGCAACAAAAGCGGAGGTGAATCGTTTTGTTAACCACAAATAGGTCATACATAAGCAGTTAAGCACTCTATCATCTTATAATGCAAATTATCAACCTCAATTATACTATTAGTGAAGGCATATATATCTTAGCTTTCTCATTCAAATATTCCTTCTTATGAAGTAAAGGTTTTTGTAGAAAATCAGTAACAAGGAGGCACTACAACAAGTACAAAAGGTTTAATATTCCAACTTCCATATTAAAAATTTCCAACAAGTCCAGCGTATCTGACAACTTGAAGCAACTCCTTTTCGTCTTTAAGAAAACAAGTTAAATAAGGTACCTTTTTATTTTGGATAACGGAAAAAAAACATACCATTTAAGGACAGATCCTCTTCCATCATATTCCTCTCCCCATTTTTCCCACCACGACTGTTCATTCAGTCTACCGTACTTGTGGGCTCCTTTCTCTGTCCAACCCTTTGCATCATACTTTTCTGACCTGCATCAAAATAATGCGATTTAACACCATATTTGCAGTTTATTTCATTGTTCATGACAACATGATTATGAATCTTCCGTTTCACAAGTCTTACCAATTCTCATACCACCCAGCATTTTCTGTACCCGATTTTGCTTGTTTTTGTGCACTCCTCTCTATCCTAGCTAAATTGCTGCAGTAAGAAAATGCAGTGTTACATATGTGTAATGGTTTTGTCAAAGCATTAAATACAGTGATATTAAAACACCAAAGTAAGCAGGAGGATTCAGCAGCATATAATATCAAAAAGAGTTGGATACAACCTCCACTCATCTTGATGGAGAACTTCCTGCCACGTTTCCAACCATGAATCTCCTTCAGCATTTCTCCCGGATTTTTCTACGCCTACAATCATTAAACAAACAAAAATGTGAATAAATTATGAATCCCAGAAGTACAAGTAACATTGCTTGACTAAAAGCAATACTCCGATCAATGAGTAACATGGTTACAACATATAACTGTAAGACAAAAATTAGTATTACCTAATTCTTTGTAACCAGTCCAGTCACTTTTTTCCCACCACTGTCAAGGAGATCAAGAAATCCAATTAAATGCATCCACCTGGGATGATACTTGATAAGGTTATAAAGAAATGCCAACAAATTAATATTGCAGATCAGCAATTAACAAGAACCTCCCAGTGTATGCTTATCTAGTTGCATATTTGATCTCAGGCTAATATAGTATGCACATAATTTATAAGCAAAAGATTGATCAATCTGGCTTACTAACTTGTAACTAGGACTAACTGGAAAATCCACAATGGATATTCCTAGATGTGAACCACTAACTTTTTTCCAACTACATGTTAGTTCCTTAGAAAGTGAAAACCAGCGCAAACTTTAGCTTGAGAGGAAGCTCAATAATATGCATGAGTGTTCTAAACATAGCATGCTGGCTGACTACGTTTCTTACATACAATCTTTTGACATCCATAGCAATACAACCTTAATAACATGTGTACCATTTCTTTCCATTCTGAGGCACCATCATGGCTCTTCCCACCCATTTTGGTCCATCGGCATCGGTATCCATTTTCACCAATGTTTTCTCCGCTCTTTCGATACCAAGTACTACCATCTTCGTTAGTCCCAGATTCATTGACATTCTCGTTTAGCATATCGATACCCCACTCTTTCTCGTTAGCAATACCAGTGTCTAAAAAGAAAGCAGAAAATTTATCATCAAGTACCACTAAGGCCCTTAAAATATTAGAGGATATTGATTAAATTTAGAGTGAAGGAAAAGTTTTCTGATAGCCAAGGAGGCTGGAACCATTATAGTACCTCGTTTTGGTGGAGAGTCATGAGATTGAGGGCCTGAATTTCTTGGAGTGCAGCGTGGGAAGAACTGTTCTTGCTTTGAAGCAAATCGGGATCTACAAAATAAAAAACTATTACAAGCAAACAAACAAACAAACATCCCTTTCCAACCAATCATAGCCAAGGAGGGTAAGAGAAAAGTTGAGGTGAACATCTTCTAGTATCCCAGAAACTCAAAGACTCTTTAAGATTTCATATCAAGGCTACCAAGCATACAATGAATAGGTTGGTGATTGGCCTTCAAGACAGGTTATGGACCTTTACCATTCTCAGACGTTGCTAAGTGCGACCATTTCAATAGTTCAAACCCAATAGTGATACCAAGCAACACAAATATATTCCTTTATAGGCAACAAACAAGCATTTTATTTTGTTTTACAATCCAAAAGAAGTGTGAGGTGTTAGGATACTTCTACTTCTTGTTTATTTGGTGATCACAGATAGAAAAGTGCACCGGTAAGATGAATATAGTGTACAAAAGATGAATCGTGCGAAAATTTCACAGATTATCAATGTCGATTTTGATAACAGATGTATCGTTCACAGTGAATCAATTAGGATGTTCACAATGGGGTTGAAGACATAGCAAAGTTATAAAATATAAATGGAAAACCCCCCAAATCACCTGCTATTGAGGTTTTAGCAAAACGTATTACAAGGAGCTTTAGCAGAGGATATGAATCATCTCTTGTCCATCACAAAATGGAGAATTCAAGGAATGACATGCTACATAAGTTCTGAAAATATTCACGCATAAGACAGTCAAAGACAACTAGAAACTAAGAGAACATGAATCAAATGCTAAATCATTAAATAAATGTTTGTAAAGCTACAATGTGGTGCATTTGGAAAGCAAAGAAAGAAAAGAAAGATCTTTAACAAAAGATAACACCTTTGCTCAACTTACGTTCTCTTCTTGTATTTAAATAAATAACACCCTTCTTCAACTTCGGACGACAATGAGATTTTGTAAGTATCCAAAGCACATACGAGTCTACAGATTTTATGCCAAGGCTAGTCGCACCTTAGGTAGTTCTCCCTCCATTTTAATTTGTTTGTCTTACTTTCTTTTTACGTCCGTTTAAGAAAGAATGCATCTTTCCTTATTATTTTCAACTCTTTAATTTCAACTTTCCACCTAACATGTTTATGTCCACAAGATTAAACAGCATTTTGGTACAATCCTTAGTTCAATTCAAAAGTCTTCTTTAATTTTCTAAACTTCCTGCCAAGTCAAAACCATACAAACAAATTAAACCAGATGGAGTAATTGCTTTGTTGCTCGTTATCATGTATTCATTTTCTATGACAAAGTTTCTCTAACATACAGAGTATATACATGGTAAAGCTACCTCCTTCAACATGGATTGTCATCTACTCCTATAATGAGGTGACTTGACATAAATTAAATTGATTTCTCAGTTGGTCAGTCAACTAATATATAAGAAAGTCACCTTTCTTCTTGATTTAAATTTTCTTCAACAAAGAAAGTGACTTTCTGAGATAATAACTATTAGTCGAACTATCATCATTAATATTAGTCGAGTTAATCATCACGAATTATCTCATAATGAAAGATCAACAATTTTTTACATGAATTCACTTACTAAGTTACCCTTATCATATAAATACTAAAAGCAAAAGAAGAAACTTTGAAGGGAGAAAAAGCTCACTTTGGAGATGCAAACGGCATAGTAGAAGAAGAAGAAGCCTGCACTTTAACCCGATAACTATGACTACTCTTCTTACTATCAAATCTACAGTTCTCGCATTTCTCAACACACCCATTAATCCCTCTAATTGGTACCACAGAACCCGAACAACAACACTTCACACCAAAAACCCTTCTTCTCTTCCTCTGTAACTCCACAAATCCAATTCTTACATCGACCCTTTTGAGCTTACCTCCCAATGGACCCGTTAACCCATTAGAACCCGTCGCCGCCGTCGTCGCCGTCGCTGCCGCCGCCATTGCAATTATTTACGAAAATGCCACTGAAAATTGAGTTTTATGGGATTGAAGAGTCTGAAGTTTAATTGAAAATGGGAAGTGGAAAATCGAGCAAGAATTACACTGAACTGAGGACTCAAAAAATCAGCAATAAAAAAAAATTAAAAAATTATATGATTTGTAAAATTATGTAAAATGAAATATTTTTAATTTAAGGAATTTATAAGAGTGGTTCAATGGGCTTTGTAAATCATTTTACCACACAAGATTTGCCGGGTAGTCATTTATGGTGACTCAGCATAGCCCGTTTTGGATAAAATATTTCCAAAACAAAGGGATCGTATGGTTGCTAGTTAGAAAAGAGTTGTATTTACGTATTATAACTAATACATAGATAACTAAATACTCATATGATTACTATCTAGTACACAACTAATTTCTATGTTTCTAATTTTTACCTTATTAATAACTACATAACTCTAATCGGTAACTAAGCTACCGTTACCGCTTTATTAGTGGTCAATACACATGTGACATGACACATCAACAAAAAGTGTTATGGTGATATGGCATAAGGTACATGTTGACGTTAGAAACTCCTAACTCTCCCACATGACTCTGGGACACACATTTTTCATGGTGAAAGCAAGGCCACATGATTTTTGTAACATAAGAGAATAGGACAAAGAGTAAAATGTTGTTTTTAAGTACAAGAAGTGGATAATCAAATATAGTACTCCCTGTGTCTCAATTTATGTGGTACTTTTCGGATTTCAAGATACAAAAATGTCTGTTTTTTATCGTATAACTTTTAATTATTTTGAATTGGCAATTATTGTGACTTTAGTACTTTTTACGTAGTTTACAAATATATAAATTTCATTTTAAAAAATTTGAAGATTTCACGCGCAAATTTTCCATTTAAATTTAAACTGTTTGACTCTCAAAAAATAAAATATGTCTCATAAATTGAGACGGAAGAAGTATTATTTATGTCGTGTCTATTTGGATAAACTCAACAAGAAGAGAAAAAAAAGGCATTGTTTACAAAATATTAGGCTGAGTTAAGGGGTGAACAAAATTTCAAACCCCACACAAGTAGGGGGCACAAAATCATGTGGTTGGGGAAATCTAACAATTGGCCTATATACTAAACTTACTCACAAGTCACAACCAACCATAGACTTACCCCACAAATAACGGGTAGCGGAGTCAAAATTTTTACTATAAAAATTTAAATCATATATAACAATAATATATTCAATATAATTTTTAGGGGTTTGGGAAGAATAGAGCGAAAGTAAATCTTACTCCTACCTTGTAGAAATAAAAAAAATTGTTTAGACCCTCATCTTAAATAAAGCATGTCAGACTGTTTGAAAAACAAGGGATACAAATATGAGAGCAGTAACAACTATGAAATAAATACGAAAATGGAGTGTACTACACAACATATAGGAGAAAAAATAGTAGTAAAAACGAAATAATATAATGGTAGAAGCACAAAAATTACAAGTAATAACCAAAATCGAAGAACAAGAAAAGATTTAAACTATCGTAATAAATAAATATAGGAAGAAGTTAAAAGAAATTCGATATATATTTTAAATTTTCTATAAAGGGTCCTGATGAACCCCTTCCAAATCCCTAGCTCCGCCTATGCCTACAAGTACATTAGGTAGAAAACTCACATGTGTTGTTTATTTTGGACAAAATAATGTAATTTTAACAATTAAAATAAGAATAATAACACTTAACAATGATTAAATGATAAATATGTTTATAAAAAAATAATAGTATCTTATATTTATTTATTTGGCGTAATATCTAATATAACTTTTTACCAAGTATGTCATATTTTGATGTTTGAACCTTTTCTTGATGCTAAGCTCTCTAAGACTAAACACAATTTGGTTCAAACTCATGTATCTACGACACCGATAACTATGCCTCAATCCTCAACAAGTTAAATCCGCTACATAAATCATCACTACTCCGAGCTCAACTCATGTCATCGTCAAACCTAAGTATCTACAAAAATACAAATCCAGAAACATTCAAAGAACAACTAAAGCAGGTTATATTTAAACTCTCAACAAATGTTTACCCAACAAAGTTAGCAAGTAAATTAGCAATTAACATTCTCGTCTATGTATACAACAATGTTTGAACACTATACCAGTAAAAAATTTCCCTCGGGGAGCTCCATCTAAGCGGCTACACTTCACGAGTTCAAGCATTGGATCATAGGCCTCCAAGCTACTATGAGTTCAAGCTCGTGCCCAATAACTCTTAACTGAATATCTCAAGGAGAAGTGGATCCGCGTTACTGTGTGGTCAAGGCTTCAGCCACGGGCATTCACAATTGAACACGTTGAAAATAGGTTAATGCCGGAAGAACTCTTTTAAGGAAGGCTGGTTTATATACAGGCAAAACCTCTCGAAAGGTAATCTTTGATCCTTTCTCAATCTGAAAGCAACTCGTCCAACTCAGTATCCTCAGACATGGAAGAGTCATAATCGGTACTTGTTCCATTGGACAAAGCTTCAGATTTGGAGCTACCAAGTGAAACTTCGCCCAGAGGGTTATCTTCATCTTCTTCTTCATCCTCAGGATCAGTCATTTCTGGTTCATAGTCTACATTTTCATCATGAACAACTGCCTCAATATCTTTCTTCCTATCATCACCATCTTTCTTCTTAGCTACATTGTCTTTACCACTTTTTCGATGATCCCAATCCATTTTGTTTTCAGCCTCGGCATCCTCACAGATGCATGTTGATGGATTTTCGTGAAACTCACCCCTCCCTGGCCTCACCTCCTTGGGATCCCCCATGAATCCTCTTTGAAACGTATGAACTCTAGAAGAAAATTCCTCCGTTGTCATGTTATTTCTATTTAGGAACACACGATTCAGTTTCTTAGCATTTGGGCGAATGGTAGGTTTATGACCAAAATATCTCCTACATCAAAAGAAAAGATATATTAGCCAGAATCTAAATAAAATTTGCAGAACAATTCGAAAGGCCGGAAAGGGAAGCAGTATACCTTCGTCCGGCTAAAATTTTTGCCATGTTTCCGTTGTTATTAGTGACAAATACATCACTTTCATCACAAACTATGAAGTCAAGAGCAGCCATTCTAGAAGAATATGTAGAAAATGGTTCTAACTCTTCCTTGCTGGCAATAGTGTCCTTTGAGTAAAAGTTTGGAAAGAGGGCCTTCAATGGAGCCAATGTCTCTTCACCTCCATACACTTCACCAGATGCTACGTAAATATGGACGTCTTCTCCATATCCAAGTGCTCTTAGCATCAAGCCAACTTCTTTAGGAGTAAGAGGGCATCTTCCTTGCCTCCTCGCCTTTTCTGGGTTGCTGTTCTGCACATGTATTAAAAAAGAGTTTACACACACTTCAGTCCTTGGACTATTCTATCATATGTTGTGGAAGACAGGGAAATTGCCTCCATTAACCTAAAAATATCTCATAAAAACAATTTTCTCTCTCTCTCTCTCTCTCTCTCTCACACACACACACACTTGTTTCTCCTAATACTGCTGAGAGAGAGACCTGGGCCTCACAAGGATGACAGAAATCCAGTTTATTTCCCAGATTATCCAGTGTCACACTACTTCTCTTCTTCGATAGATCTTTTACATTGTATTGTAAAAAATTGAAAATCTGAACAGAAGTGAGAGATATAAATAGAGAAAAAATGCTTAAGTGGAGCAAACAGTCAAATCTTTAAACTACATTGTCCTGATGATACATTAGGAAATGACCAAAATCTGAAATTTTCGGGATCTCACATGTAAAGTTTTCCACCTCCGCCGTATCTTTCCCAGTTCTGTCCTCTCCTTATCCCCTCCACCATAATAGCATCCAGAGAATGCAAGCATATCAGGTTCAAACCTGTAAACAATACACTATAAGCAAACGTATTCTTCTCTAGAATTCCCAAAACTGCAGCAAAGCATTTCTCCCCATCCAAAGTGAACATGTCATCTAAAAAAAAGAATACATCAAGTAGATTATCATGAATTCTGAACCAGTAATCTCATATGCAATTTGTTCAAGGACCAAAGTCCTACAAAATCATCATATGTTACAAATGAAACATAACATTTCATTTCAGAATAGAAGCATCCGTGAACAGTGATTGTAGTAGACAAACTATTCAGCTTACTGAAGGGAAAAATGCAATAAACACACTAAGAAAAATATCCAGCACATGACATTTGGTTCTGCACTTGAAGGACATAACTAGCAGCAATCATAAGGAAATGGAAGACAAAAGGAAAAGACAAAGAAATAAAATAAGAAATAGAAATCATAAAATCAAGTCAGATCTTATGACTAACCTTAGGTGAAGGGCAATATAATGCTTGCTACTCATTCTCATTCGCTGGACCAATTTCTCACCCATTTTGAGTATAGGGTCCGCAAACTTCAGGGCATGATAATTGACTCTGCATCTAAGCTTTTGCAAATCTGTATCCAGCTTATTTGCAAGTCGATAGTCAAACTTGCTGATCTGTACAGCCTGTCACAAGAAGTAGACTGCTAATACAGGTCTGAGATATCAATAATACACAATACTAATAGACAGCATACAGAAAGGAACAATCCCCTGTTCCCTGCAACCAGGAATAAGCTAGATACTTTCTGTTATTTGAAACAGAGGACTGGTTTTCCACTTACTGTACCAGGCAATTGTATTTTTTTTTGGGTTAAGAGTTCCCAAAAAAATAAATCTAAAAAAAAAGAGTTCCCAAAATTAACATATTAGAGTTAGTGAAGCCTCAGGGCCTAGTTCTCTTGAAAACCAATTTTCAAACATTTAAGACTGATAAACTTGAGGCAATGAGACAACAATAATCTCCTCAACCTCCAACCTAAAAGAGTTAGAACAAGGATACTTAAAGATGTTTTCTGATGGAATATCATTATCTTATAAAAGAAATCCTTCCTTTGAGCGTTGAAAATAAATGAGATTTTACTACTCATAACCAAGCTAATTCATGATTCTTCAAAAACTTATAGCAGTTTGCTTCCATTTGAATCAGTGATCACTTTCCCGAAGCATCAACAAAAATCTAAAGTTGGCAAGACGTTCCCCAAGTATTAGTGCCTCGACTCCTTAATCTAGTAAGTTTAGGAAGTTCAGTTACAACAACTGAAAAGGATGCAAAATTTGCAGAATCTTATAGGTTCCATAGCCCAGACCCCTGAGATTGAATGTAAATACTCCAAAAAAAGTAACTCGCAGTAACTCGCAGTGCAGTAAATAATTAATAAAAGTGTGATTCTCAGATATGTTTCCATTCATTCACAAATTGCTAAGAAATACAAGTGTCTTGAAAACTCACATGTCTTTTCATGAGTACAGGCAATACACGATTTATATAACATCTGTCACTGCACTTTCTAGGAACACGCATTCTCTGTGGAGTCCATAACTGCCCTCTTCTAAGCGGAAGGTCTTTTATAATTGTAACATCTGTTGTTAGATGTTTTATAAACCAATCAACATCAAATATATCAGAGAAGTCACTGCAAGAGAAAAGGAGATCATTTCACTTTCACAGTTACAAGCAGGATTATTAGCATTTTAAATGTACCTATACAATAAGTTCAGTGATGGTTGGAGAAACCAATATGCAAGAAATTACTAAATCATTCTTCTGATACTACTCACTCACCTAGAATCTTTCCAGAAAGACGTCTTGTCCAACTTTGGAACAACAAGAGTAGCATTTAAAATGCGAGCAGCAACAACAGCATCAGTTATCTGCCATAAAGATGGGCAAGCTTACACTGTTAACTATAGGCCAATTTAACTTAAAAGTGCAAATAACTATAGTGCAACCATCAAATCCCAGAGCATGATTATGCAGACATATTGGCTATCACTAGATATGAAATTTGTTCTGGAGATTTTGTAATCATTACTTCTCTGTCCAATCAAATTAGGTGCATCTCGAGGTGCTAATGAATCAATGATCAATCAATCAACTATAACTCAGTCCCCATTTAGTTGCACTCGTTTACCGATCAAGAATATCTCGCAAAAATCAACAACATTGATATGACAGAACGCCACAAACTGAACACAAAATTCTGCAACACTTGAACAACCATTAGATGTTGTGTCCCACCAGTTGCATAAAGCTTCTCCACTTGCTGGTATAGAGAACCTCCTAATTAATGGGCATTGTTCACTGTGAAATCTAATGCCTTAATTTTCACTATGTGCATGTGCTTACAACAATACCAACAACTATGTCTCAATACCAAACTAGTTGAGTTGGCTAAAAGCCTAAAACAGTTTTCTACATCCATTCAGCTTCATTTGGACCTCTTTATTACAATACACAGTAATTTGTCTTTTAAGACATTAAGGGTGCCGATTTTTCAATCCATGTTCTGATGTAGCCGTATCTAGAAAAGCACATCCCAAGACATTTTTATAATGATATTCCTCATAAATAGACTAGCTTTAACAATTGTGAACCAACCTGATACCTTTATTCGGGCTTGTTTGTGCATTAACTATCTAAAATTAGAAAAGACAAGGTCATTTGAACTACCCTATAAAATATGACAATCACTGAATCAACTACCTTATTTGTCTGTAAGTGTTGGAAAAAACAGTTTCTCGATCAGAATCTCATTTCTAGTTAGTCAACAAATTAAAACAGAAATCATATTCAATTCTAAAAAACCAATCTGGTAATATTTTTTAATTTTTTTTGATAACCGAGAAATCCGTCTGTGACCCGCCCTTTGGACCAATCATAGCCTTCTAAACTCGGTTAATAATAGGCCCGCCCCTCTACAATCTGATAATATTTTCTTACCCCAGTTCTCTGTTGGTTAAGACCTCCACTGGTCACAATCAACAAGTATCGATTCGGATGTGTGATAGTTTTGGCTTCTGCAATTTGAAACAGTACAAATACGCAATCAGATTTCAATGATCAAATTCAACCTGACTAATAACTCCATCATTGCTGCTACATAAACATACTAAAACAAAATGATTACTTTTTTTTCAAATACAAATAGTATAAAAGAAGCTGAGCTATTGAGCTCATTTTCGAGTTTACGCACTTGCAAATTTACTGCTGGCATTACTGCATCCATAGAAAAACTTCGAATTTTTCGAACTCCAGAGATCACGATTATGAACTCCTGCACTGATCTAGAACTCAACAATCAACCACACCACATTTAGCAACCTTAGATCCAAATCAAATCACAAACAAAACCAATAAGATTCAGATTAAATCCTAACCTTAACACGAGATGAAGGAACTTTAATCTCATTACCACCGCCTTTTCCTCCCTACAAATAACAAATTATGTAATTAAATTAATACTTTATCATATTATTAATCAATCAATTAACACATCATAATTAAATTAAACATTTTAGCATTTTCTCGTGAGCGTGATTGATTAATATAATGTACCGATGAATCATCACGACGGAGGTGGCGGAGGTGATTATCATCATTAGGAGACGGCGCGAGGATTGATAGGAAGAGGAAGAGGAAGAGGATAATGGCGGAAACAGCAAAAATTGCCGGGAACAGAAACCGCACACGGCTGTGATGATGCTGGTGGCGCCGCCGTGGAATAGCCATACGGCGGCGATGATTGGTGGTCGGAAGCGTTTTTGCTGGTTTTGACTCCTCCTCCGGTGGTGTCGCGGAGGAGAGGGTTTAGGGGTATTATTGGAAATACAGATTTGTTATTCTTTCTTCTTCAAGGAGAGACGATTTTGGGGTTTTAGGCCCCATAACGACAACGATTTGCATTGTAGGAAACTCTTTTTCTGTTTTTAGCTTTTGGAAAGATCAAATTTTGTTGGATCCGTTCGGTGTTCGGTTCTCACATTAGATTTCGAATGTTAAAGTGAGGGACTCATTACACATTTTTTTTTATATTTATCTTCCCTTCTCGACAACAAATCTTATTCATCTCACCATAATTTTCAGATGACACAGATCAATTATTTACCATACAAGTAGTAATAAATTATTGGAAATGATTGAATTTTGAATGAATGATTAATTTGAATTCGTATTGTGTCATTAAGGTGAACGGCTCATTATTAAAAAAAATCATATTTACGTTTCTAAATGAAGAAATTTTATTCATATCATCATGACCTTCGGATAACAAATCAATTATTTACCACACAAATTTGTAAGAAATTAATTATTAAATTTTGAATTAATGATTAATTCGAATTCGTATTGTTAATGTTAAGTAAAGGGATGATTATAAGAATTTTTTCATATTTGTATTCTAAACGAAGAAATCTTATTCATTTTACCATGATCATCGGATGATAGATCAATTATTTACCAGGCAAGTTGTAATAAATTATTGAAAATGACAAAAGAAGAAATATTAGTTTATGTAAATTAATATATTAGGAGTAATTAAAGAAAAGGGCAGGAACAAAAAAAAAAAGCAAAAAGGGGAGTGTGTTTGTGATTTAGATCTTTGAATTGTTGGTTACTTGAGGATTAGGTAAGATTTGGGGTTGAAAAAATGTTTGACTAGAAAAGTAGGTTTAACTGACCATTAGATGTACATTTTTAATGACCATCGTGTACGCGACTAATTTCATGAGATAGTTGTCACATGCCATTAATAACAGGTGACACAGAACCTTGTTCACTAAGGCTATAATTGATGGAAAGAATCACATAATGTTTTTGTATTAACATGTCATATAACATCAAGGGGTGTGCGGAGAAGGTCTCGTATTCGAGTAGTATGAATGAAGAATTTCTTGGTAGAAAACGTTTTTTTCCTATAATGAGCTTATTTGATGTGAATCAGATAAATCGAGCTAGTAAATTTCGGATGTCAAAGTGTAATAGCTAGTAATTCATTGTTTTGTTATTTGTAGATTGGATCTATGATTAAATTATTGAAAGCTCATCAACTATAGTTTCCCACTTAAAGTCACTTTCTAATAAATTTAATTGCAATTTGTAGATTGGACTTGTGATTAAACTAATGAAAGTTTACTAGCTCCACTACTTTGAAGTCATTTTCTAACAAATTCAAGATCTCATTGTACCGACTACGTATGCATTTATGAACTCTACGGAACTTTATCAATTCCTACGTGATACTAAGCAAAATTGCTGATGTCCGCGGTGCCCTCTAGATTGTACTTGAATATACTATGCTAGAATATCAATATTGTACCTTTAGAGCTGCGAGCCAATGTCAAAGAGACAGTGCTCACGAGGAAATTGAATGAAAGCTTATTTTTTTTACACGAGTGACATACAAGGGAGCTAATGCGGTGCAAAGGAGAGACGCCATTATAGAGAGATTTGAATTATCTAGTAGGTTTAGACAAAGAAACTATCTTCTTCATACAAGGTAAACTAGTGAACTTGCTATAGGGACTGAAAAACAATCGTTTACAGTTTAGTAACTACTCTTTCTACCTATTACTTAACAACTAGCTTTCGTGGTTTTTATGTGATTGTAGGTATTATTTTCTCGATCACATGTGATATTCATCGATTATCTTGGTTATCTGACCAAGATATCATCATGTTAGCTCTGAAGGCATTTTGAAGCTCAAAGAACATGTCATTACTAGCTAAACATGGCATATCTACTAGCTCTAGTATTCACAAGCTTTCAAGGAATGGAATATTACTATCAAACACCCTTCACTATATCGGATAGTATTTATGTTCTACCTTTTTTTTGACAACTTTTCGTGGTTTTCATGTGGTTATAGGCACTATTTACTCTACTAGTTTTGGTTATGTACGTTGCACGTATATTGCTATTAGTTGGTATCAAAATTTTCTATACAATTTCAAATGATATGTTAGATGATAAAAATAGATATTAAAGTATATCGAAAAATACAAGTTTCTAAGGATAATGAATATTAATCTTATATTCTAATCTCCTTACACTTGCATACAAAATGAATTTAATATTTACAAAGTTGAAATATAAATTAAGGTCATTTTGATACTATTTATAATAGTTATTTTATATTAAACATGCACATGTTACTCTATGATGTAAAAGAATACAATATTTCTTTAAAATATGTTTTTTTATAGAACATTCCACACAATTTTTATATTAGATTTGAGATATATTTGTCTACCTATAATAATTAACATGTTTCTCCACCTGAAAAAGATAATAAAACTCCTAATTGTAAACCCATTTAATTAGTATTATATGTGGTAATAAGTGGTTATTCAAGAGATATTGCTACGTGGAATTTACTTCAACATTTATGGTGTGAAGATTTTATTAAGTCATTAAAGCAGTAAAAATTTATAAAAATGGTGAAAAAAATGTAAAAATATGATATTATGATTCATTGTAATGTAACTTGTCATTTAAGGTCTTTCCACTTGTAATATGATACATAATTTATTATTTAATGATTAATTAAATTATTTATTATTTAATGATTTATAATATTATAATTTAGTATAGGGGAAAAATGGTAATCCAATTTTGCATTTTAAAGCTTCCTACTTTTTATAATACTAGTCTCTAGACACTTGTGTTGCACGTGTGTCCCATACAAGTAGTTCATACAAAATAAATCATGTTAAAAATACATTGTAATGAACAATAGAATAAAGTAAAAAAGTACAAGCTGAAATAGATGAATAGTAAACTTATATTCGAATGACTTCTTCGTTGAACAATAGATGATTAAATATTATTTGAAACTACAAAATTCAACATCTAAATTTAGCTAGGTAGGTAAAATGTATAATGAATTATATTATGAGCAACATTTAATGTATTCATATATTACATGATACTCTTCCATAAGTAATGTTCTTAATGTGTATTCCACTTTATTGTTTTGATTACCGATTTCAACGGTTAGAGTAGTTTCATTCACCAGAAGCTGGAATATTTCGAACCACACTTGCAGCCAGTGTTTATTATATCTGGCAGGAGAGGGACCATAGGATCTTTTAGAAGAAGACTAGAAGTTGTGCCACTCTAATTCTTAAGATTGTACAAGAAGTTCATATTAGAGGGGGGATGAAATCGAAATTGAGCATGAAAATGGAGAGGCTGGATTGGTATCCTACATAGTGGTTTGGGTAGACAAAGCAATGGTAGGATAGAGTATGATAGAATGTTAGAAATATGCGGTTTCTGGGGGTTGTCCAGACTGTTTTTTGTTTTGTAATTCTCACTTGGTAATAAAAAATTTATTTACCAAAAAAAAGAATATATTTACAAACACATTCATAGAAAAAAATAAAGCTGAAAAATGAACTTACTCGTTAAATTTGTATGTTTCCTCTACTAATGGAGAGAGTTGTACATATTCTTGATTTATGAATTCATTTATAAAAGTTGATCATTGAGCATAATTTAATGGATTAGATAAGATAATCATTCATTATCAATTAAGTTAGGTAACTAAAGAAAATCAAAAGTTCTAGTGTTGGAGACGAAAAGCCTTAAACTATGATAAAATGTTCTTTCCAACTTCTATGAAATCATTTAATATGTGTCTATGAAATCATATACCTCTTCTAATATTTATTATATACAGATCATTGAGAAAAAATGAATATTAGTGTATATCCTACATTTAAGACGTCCATAATTGAAGTATTGAACCACGATTATCAATACTTTTCACATTCCCTTTCCGTCTTATAAAATGAGGTTGCAGAAAGTGAAAAGTTCTTTTACATTTAATAGTATGCTGACATTAAGTAATATAAATTTAATAATAGTATGATATGATAATATTTAATATTTTTATAACATTATTATTTAGTGTTTGGATAAAATGGTAATTCAACTTTACACTTTAGAGCTTTTCTCTTTTAGTTAATATATGATATGATGATATGATGATGATGATATCTCACTAAGGAGCATCATGTAAACCAAAGGATAGCATAGAAAAGGATCTAAACAGATTTTAGATTCACAAAATAGTAGCAACAATTTGTAAAAAGTACTTGGATCTTGGTACATAGAGCCATGTAACCAAAACAAAAAGGCAAACACACATTTTGTCTGAGGCAACTTATGTTGATCAGTTGCTCTCCAGTACTCTAACTATAACGTTTCGTCAAGAAGCTGCAAGTAACATCATGTGCTAAATAAAGCTTGCCTCTAAAAGAAAAGAAGCCGGTGGGAACAACTTTGCAACGAAGCCATATTTAGAGATGCTATACTTCCTGTGTACAGCATTAAGCCTCCCAGTTGCAGCCTTCTGATGGAAAGTAACCATCAGTTTTGAGCACTCCCTGTTATATATAGAAAACAAAACACTCAGAGGGGTTTTTTCTTCGTGCATTCGGTAAGAATAAACCATCTTTGCAAAGGAAGAAAAGTAGACAGATAGATAGATAAGATACTTACAAAAGCTGATCTCGAGTATAATTGCTATATTTCTCGCTAGTTTTAGTCCACTCCTTAGCCACACCTAGAGTACATTGAGCAGTAAATATCGCTGCGGCTGCTAGCATTGAAGGTGGGAACCTAAGTGTTTCATACTCAACAAGGCATAGTTCAGTCATGAAGAAAGACAGAAGCTCCACCTGATTCAAGAAATACCCGAAAATTGTCAGTACTTAGTCATGATTCACAAATGTTGTCATTTCTCTAAGATAATTTAGTACTAGTAAGTTTATAGTAACCTTCTTATCTGACTGAGCAGCTTTAAGAAATCGCTTCATAAACACATATGTCGTAGGCACAGATAGTTTGAATTGTAAGGTATTGATCATCAACTTCTCCTGCAGAAAGTACTCAATCAAAGTCATATGGCAGGCTAGGAGAACTTTGGCAAAATATAATGAAATTTTAGTTACCATTTCAAGCACTTCTATCCCGGTGTAAGCCTTGTCAGAGATCAAAATTAGATCCTGGACGACAGGAACGGAAACTTCTTCGTACTTGCAGGCGAGAAACAAAGCTGTTACCCCAACAAGCTGGAGTTTTTTCCTAACCACTGGCTGGACTGCCAAGAATCTATCGATAAGATTAACGGTCAAGTACAAAGTCTCCTCCATCAGTTCAAACTTGTAATGTACCTACACATATTTGATTGAACATTAGTGAGGCCGGAAAGTCATTGTTGTTGCTTCATGGAATTCGGAGAGGCTGCGAGTCATTGTTTTTATACCTCAATCAGCCAGTCAATGAGAATAGCTCTCATCCTATCATTGATATCAAATTGGTGTTCCATATAGTTTGGAGGGGCACAAGCAGAACTCTGAAATGAAAAGTAAATTTATAAAAGTGACTCCGTCAAACAGATATCCAGAAAGTTGTACAAATTTCATCTCATCCGGTCATTCTTGGGGTGTACAGAGTGAACGACAGAGAGAACTTGAACTAGTAAAATAAGCAACTATGTACTATTGGCACAAAAACTACTACTGGAAGGTTAACTAAAGTAGGTCCTCATTCAAGGAGAAAGTTAACTAAAGTAGGTCCCCGTTCAAGGCTTTGCATTATAAGTTCGTCTTCCGCTAAAGGCAACATGAATAGCACCTGCCTATATTGTAATACGTAAAGGGAAGGACAAGTAACCAACTATGCTACTATTGGTACAAAAACTACAAGTTGGTCATCATGATCAAGAACTCACTCTCGAGAATCTTATTTCTCGCATATAATACGGGGAATCTAGTTAGCATCCATATTTAAGAATGAAAGAACAAAGACTAGACTTAAGGGTATTCACGAGCAGATGAAACAAGCAAAGTGAACGTCTAATGATCAGCTTTTTGTTTCACTATAGATCAGTCAGTTTTATATTTAAAGCCTAATCCTGTTTATGTAAATGCTCAAACATACTTCTAAGAATCAATCATCTTAAATACGGTGGTCAGGTAGAGAACCTATATACAAACTTAACAACAACAACATATCCAGTGTAGTCCCACAAGTGGGGTCTGGGAAAGGTAGGATGTACGCAAACGCAAACTATATTTAAATACCATCTCCATACATAAGTTTTAAAAAATCTATTGAGCTTCTACAAAAGCTGCAGTCGTGTTGAAATAGTTTCTCACCTCAATCTTCTTGTAGTAAGCCTGAATATCATCAATGTACTCCACAGCAGCTAGTATGTTCTTTTTATCAGCACTATCTATGTCCACAATTAACGTCTTTTCTATTTCTTCCATCTCTATCTCTTCATCCTACATGAAAAAAACACACAAAATAAATGATCCATAGATCACCCCGAATAAAAGTACAGATCAAATCAATTATACCATCCGATCAATTTCCTCCATCATTGCTTCTGTGTGTTGGACAGACATTGGCACAACATAGTCACTTGTGGCCTTGTAATCTTTTACATCGATAATGATGGCACCTTCTAGTTCATTTCTGTTAGGCGCTGTTTCGACCACTGGCTTTGTTACCTGTGGAAGATAACACCATCAACACCTCCAACATAACTAGTATAATCCAAGATGGTACTCGTTGAAAAGTGTACCTCGAGTGTTGGTTGTTGAGGCTTGCCAACCACTTGTGCAGCATACTTCCTGAGGCAGCAAGAATCCACCATACTATTAAAAGAAAAGCAGACCAAATGATAAAAGTATTTAACAATAAGAACTATCTCAACCAAGAATTAGAGTCAGACCTCGTGATTGGTCGATGAATTGGATTCATATCACCATCCACATTCTTGCTACAAAGAATTGGAAAGATCATTAATGGAAATGCAATAAAAAAGACATCTTGGAACTCAATAAATTAAAGAGTTTGATCATTTCTTACTCGGTGATGCCATTTTTCTTGCGTAGCTTACAAGGGTACTGTGGACCTTCAACTATGTTCCCATTTATTGTGCTTAGAGCCCTTCTATTATTCCCCATTACCCCTAGCAGCGAAAAAACGATAGATTTTTCATCTCATAAATTTCAGTGTTATAATAGACCAGAATCCAAATCAGATACAATAGTCTATACATGATTTTAACAATTCAAAATTCAAATTATACCTCGAAGAATTGAAGGCCTTACAACACCTTGGGAATTCTCATCTGATCCAACCATCTTGAACCTAATTAAAGATTGAACAACAAACAATATTAAACACACAAACTTTATTTTTTTTTAAAAAGGGTCAATCTTTATAGGGACAATCAAGAATCAAGCTAAAAAAAATCCCAGATCACAAACCGAAAACATCAACCTGCAAAATCAAGAACTCTTTATACTAATTCTCAAAAAGATCTAATCTTTTAGTCCAAAAATGATTCAAAAAGCAAAAAACAGACAATGAACAGAAACCTGCAAAATTAAGAACCATTTATACTAAAAAGGCAGCCTGGTGCACTAAGCTTTTGCTATGCACGGGGCCAGTCTATTGTACACAGTCTTACCCTGCATTTCTACAAGAGACTGTTTCCATGGCAAGAACCCTTTTATACTGATTCTCAAAAAGATCTAATCTTTCATTGAAATCCCCAAAATAATTCAAAAAAATACAAACAATGAACATAAACCTGCAAAATCAAGAACCCTTTATACTAAACGGGAAGCCCAATCAATTATACGCAGTTTTATCCTGCATTTCTACAAGAGGCTGTTTCTACGACAAGAACTCTTTATATAGATTATCAAAAAGATCTAATCTTTCAGTGAAACTAACCTAAATGAATCAAAAATTCAAAAATTAAATCGAAAGACGACAAACATCAACCTTCAAAAATCAAGAACCCTTTACACAGATTCTCAAAAAGATCCAATCTTTCAGTAAAAATTACCCAAAATGATTCAAAAAATGAAAACACAGAAACTATGAACAGAACCCCATAAAACAATTCAACTATTTAATAAAAAAAAAATGTCTCACTCTCTCTATTTCTTTATCTACAAATTAATTTTGAGATTGTTTCATTGAATATAAAGAGAATCTAAAGGCAAAATAATTGTGTTTTTTTTTTGTTTTTGTTTGTATTTTTTTTTTCATTATTTTGAAAACAACGGCTAGTATATATATGGGCTTAAGATGAAAAGCCTTGTATTTTCCCAATTACTCATTCAAAATTTCTTATTAAAGGCATTTAATGATGTGTTGCCTTGGCTTTTTTTTTTCCTTTTTTCACTTTTAAAGAAATCAGTCTAGACATCTTTCCAATAAATTCGTGTATTTAGTCGGATTTCAATATAGGTACAGAAAGTCAAAAGCGGAGCTCTCTATACTACTCCCTCCATCCAACAATATTGTGCGCTATACTAAAAATAGATGTTCAACAATACTTGTCCACTTTATGAAATTCATGGATAATTTTACACTTAGTTCGTAATTTACCCTTATCATTAATTATAATAATTTTCCTATTACATTTTTCAAGACATTATATTTATTATATATAAAGGGTGATATAGTAATATTACCCTTCTATTTATAGTTTCTTAAGGGGTGTGTCAAGTCAATAGTAGGCAACTATTGTTGGACAGAGGGAGTAAGTTTAATATGACATGATTTCACTTAATCGGAGGTATTGGATTTGAGTTTCCTTAGTACATAGTCATCTTAGTTAGGAAGCGTTTTACTCCTTAACGTAGAACTTTTCAATGCAAATTCGGATTTAGTCGAATTTTAATATAGGTACAAAACATGAATGGCAGAGCTCTCTATACTAAATTTAAGAAAGGTATAATACATAAATATGTCAATTAACTTGACTTCATTTCACATTTATGTCCTCCAATATTGGGTATGCACCAATAAACACTTTAACTTGTATAAAGTTGAACATGTAGACACATGAGTCGTATGTGACATAATACACATAGGACACCACATAAGACCCAAATTGTCATGTAGGATGCCACGTAGGACGTGTGTGTCTATTTGTTCTTTATAAAAGTTTAAGTGCATATTTGTGCAAATCAAAAGTTGGAGCGCATAAATATAAATTGAGACCAAGTTAAATAGCATATTTATGTATTATGTCTTTAAGAAAATTAATTTTTTTTTTTTTTGAATTTTGTGATTTTAAATTAAATATGTAACATTTGATTTTGTTATATTAAACATGTTATAAGAGTTATTGAAAAAAATTAAAATGGACTAAAAAATAAAATAAACAAATTGTAATGGAGGAAGTGATATTTGTTCAAATCCCTTGATATCGATTCACATTTTAGGCATGATATTTTTATATTATTTTAAATTTTCTTATAATTTTTTTGGATTTGCTACAGCTGTATCATTACCTTGTTTCCATACTAGTACAGTCAATGGTAAAAAATGTTTGTTTGTATGCAATTTATTGAATTGAGATGTTAATTCTTTTTGGCATAATATATAAATATATATTTTAATTTGATTTTATTTGATATTTATGTCCTTCATTTTTTGGTATGATAATAGATAGTTAAATTTGTATAAAATTAAATAAATAGGCATATGTGTCATACGTGGCGTCCTAGATATCATTTGAAGTCAAGTTAAAGAGCATAATATATAAGGCATAATACATAAATGTGGCATTTAACTTGACCTCATTTTATATTTATATCCTCCAACTTTGGGTGTACACATGTAGACACTTAAACTTGTATAAAGTTGAATAAGTAGACACATGAGTCCTACGTGGTATAACACATGTAGGACGCCACGTAGGACACACATTGTCATGTAGGATATCACGTAGGACGTGTGTGTCTATTTGTTTAATTTTATACAAGTTTAAGTGTCTACTTGTGCACAATCAAAGTTGGAGGGCATAAATGTGATCTCAGACCAAGTGAAAAGGCATATTTATATATTATGCCTAATATATAAACTTGTCTTTTAATTTTATCTCAATTGATATATATGTCTTTCAACTCTAAGTGAGTACAAATAGTCACTTAAACTCATATAAAGTTGAACAAGTAAACACATACGTCCTACGTGGTATCCTATGTGAAAATTTCAACCTACATAGTGTTCTACGTGTATTATGTCACTTAGGACGTCTATGTCTGTTTATTCAATTTTATATAAGTTTAAGTGTCTATTTGTACACACTCTTAATTGAACATAAATATAAGACAAAGATAAATTAAATGACACATTTATGTATTATGTGTTAGAATAATAAATTTTGAACCCACCAAATCAAATAGATTATCAAAAAATTATAATTTTGGATCACACGGATCACGTGAACTTAGTAACTTTTGTTCTACGAAAACGAAAAAGGGGGGAACTTGTGAAAAGTACCGAATTAACTAACTTTCAAAATCTCAACACTTCGAAACCCGCAAAAAGCGTTTAGTGTCTTTCTTCTCCTCCAACTTTCAACAGAATTTTCCACTGTAACTATTTTTTCCCTTTTTTTTCCAATTAGTTTATCGAAATCGAAATCGAAATCAAAGCCTTAACTTTTTCTTAAAAAAGATTAGGTTATGGTTTTGATTTCGTTTCATTTTTTTTCAACATTCAAACAGAGAATCCTCTATTTCATTTTCGAGGAAATCAAATGGCGATGGATCGAGATCACGAGTTTGAAGAAGGGGTAACTGTAGAGGAGGAATTTGGATCAAGCTGTCAAACGAGTCCACAAGACAAACGAGAAGTGATACGCGAACTTATTGGTGTGATTCACACCGTTGGATCGTATGAAGAGTATAGGAGATCACAGAGAGAGGAATGTCATAATCTCTCTGAAAGATTGAAGCTTTTATTACCTCTTTTCGAAGAGATTAGAGATTTCGAAGGACAGATCCCTGAATCGAGTATCGAATGTTTGATGAAATTGAAAAAGGCATTTTCGTCTGCGAAGAAATTGTTAAAAACTTGTCATTGTGGAAGTAAAATTTATCTGGTTAGTAACCCTCTCTTTTTTAATTGATTGAGTATATCATCATTTCGTCTATCATATGGTGTTTTTTGTGCTCGAAATATTGCATTATTTCGTTGTCATTACTCTTATGTAATGCTCTCCATTTTGCTTTATTTCGTTGTTGTTATTGCTCCTGTATCTATATCCCTTTTTCAAACTATTTGACGTGTAAACAACATCTCTATCTCTACGAGGTAAGATTAAGGTCTGCGTACACTCTACCCTCCTTAGACCGCACTTGTGAGATTACACTGGTTATGTTGTTGTTGTTGATTATGTCATCATTATATTTATCTGCACCTGTTGTTTACACCAAACCAATGATAGTATGACGTGTGTGTTCTTCACACTCTTTTGTCACCTAAATATGGTTAATAAATGTACATTTTCATCGATTTCGGGTTGGTTGAATATGTTTATTTTACTTACAAATATGCAGGCCATAGAAAGTGAGGCTGTTATGGGAAGATTCTATTCTGTGTATGAAAGATTAAGTCAAGCTCTGGAAAACATACCTTATGATGATTTTGGAATTTCAGATGAAGAGAAAGAACAGGTACGATTTATTTCATTTATCATTTTTTTTCGATGTTGCTGATAGATACTCGAGCTAATGGGATCACAACTGAGGTATTGTTGTTAAAAGAGTGTTGATGGAGGACTAGAGTTTTGTCCTCTCTCATTAGATTTTCCGAACACCTTTTTTGCACCAAAATTGGTAAGCAAATTGTGTGTAACGTGACACACGATGAAGATGTAATATTGGCATGAAATGAGCTTAAATGGAGCTACATGGTCATGGTGGATTCATATAGTAGACTCCAACTACTTGAGTACTTTGGGATTGAGTCATAGTTGTTGTATTACACACGTATATCTTCTTGGTATAGTAAGAGAGCTACAAGTTGACGTTTGTCGCCCAAATTGTTGAGGTTTAATTTTAGTTGTTTTAGCCAATTCTCAGAGATCGTTGTATTTCTCTGTCTATATAGCGTGCTCAAATGTTCCGAAAGGTTTATCCAATTTAACATTTTTTGTTACCTTTGGAATACATCAACTAATGCTTAAGTATAGATTTATGATGTTAGTCCAATCTGCGTCTTTTTCACTGTTTGTTCAGCTAAGGGTCTTTCGGAAACAACCTTTCTACCTTCTCAAAGGTAGGGGTAAGGTCTGAGTACATGTTATCCTCCTCAGACCCCACTTGTGGGATTACAGTGTGTTTGTTGTTGATGTTGATCGTTTACTGTTTTCAGGTGGAGTTACTGAGAGGGCAATTTCGAAGAGCTAAGAAGCGAAATGATAGTCAAGACATGGAACTCACCATGGATTTGATGGTTGCACTATCTACAAATGATGATAGGAATGCAGATAGTGCTAGCATAGATAGACTAGGAAACAAGCTAGGTTTGCGTACTCTCGAGGACCTAAAGGTAGAAACAATATCAGTACGAAGAGTAGTTAAAGAAAGAAAAGGTCGTCATGCAGAAGAGACGCAAAAAATAGTAGGTCTTCTAAACAAATTCAGAAGTTATGCAGGACTTGAAGAAATTGAACCGTTGATGATTAAAGTTCATGAGAAATCCACTTCTTTAGCAATTCCAAATGAATTTCTCTGTCCGATCACATTAGAGATTATGGCGGATCCTGTTACTGTCTCAACCGGTCAGGTGAGTTCACTACTTCTACGATAAGATTTTTCTCTTCGAGCTACCATACCATAATAAAAAGGCGAAAAAAGATAAGATGTGATAAGAAATTACTTTCATGTAGTCATTTTTAGTTGCTATGATGCTCCATGATGATGCATTTTCCTACTTTATATGAAGAATGATTGATTCTCAAAGAGAAGGGTCAAAAACATACCTAAAGTATTTTGTTTTTTCGAGTTTCTTACCTGAACTATTACATGCATGAGTTTCTTACCTGAACTATCACCAAATATTTATCGAATAACACACTTCAACTATAAGTTGAGGTGTGTTTTGCGATAAATAGGTGATGATAGTTTAGGTAGGAATAGTGAACACATGATAGTTCAGGTATGAAAACTCGAAAAAAAACGGAATACTTTAGGTGTTTTTTTATCACACTCATTTGTTAGACATGTGTAGTAGCAATAGATTTGCTTTGTATGACTGATTTCCTTTCCATATTGCATCTATTGTAGACATATGAAAGAGAGAACACACAACATTTGTTGGATTCCGGTTGCCAAACATGTCCGAAAATGGGGAAAAATTTGGAGCACTTGTCCTTAGCCCCAAACTTTGCTCTGAGGAATTTGATCCAACAATGGTGTGAGAAGAACAATTTTCAGCTTCCTCAAAAGCAAGAACCTCCAAAACCCGAGAGCCTCTCGGATGAAAGTGATGAACAAGTTTTGTCCTTGATTCAAGATTTATCCTCTAGTCATTTAGAAGTGCAGAGAAAGGCTGTGAAAGAGATCAGGATGCTTTCGAAAGAAAATCCTGAAAATAGGACATTAGTAGTGAATCGCGGAGGAATCCCACCACTCGTGCATCTACTATCCTATCCAGATTCAATAATTCAGGAACATGCTGTGACGGCTCTTTTGAACCTATCGATTGATGAAACAAATAAAAAACTTATATCGAAAGAAGAACCTATTTTAGCCATAATTGAGATATTGCAGAATGGAAATGTTGGTGCTAAAGAGAACTCTGCAGCAGCATTGTTTAGCTTATCTATGCTGGATGAAAACAAAGAAGCTATAGGTTTGTTAAACGGTATCCCACCATTGATAGAATTGTTAAAAAATGGTACAATCCGAGGTAAGAAGGATGCAATAACTGCATTATTCAACCTTTGTTTAAATGAGCAGAACGTTCGTTTGGCAAATGAAGCTGGGATTGTAGCACCGTTGTTTCAGTTACTCGAGAAGAAAAACTTAGAGATGGTTGATGAGGCGTTATCTCTATTGTTACTTCTTGCAACACATCAAGACGGAAGGCAAGAAATGGGAAAACTTACATTCATTGAAACACTCGTTAATCTGATGAGAGATGGCACTCCAAAGAACAAGGAATGTTCAGTGGCGGTGCTTCATAGGTTAAGCATACACAATTCAAATCATATGCTCGCGGCACTTCAGTATGGTGTGTATGAGTATTTAGTAGAGATTGGTGAGAGTGGGACTGATAGGGGACAACGAAAAGCTAAATCTATATTGCAGCATATGAGTAAAACAGAACAGATTCCTTGTCTATAACGCAAGTCGAATTAGCTGTACTTGTATATTCATGTAAGAATTCGAGCTTTTTTTTCTTTTCACCTTCTTGGATAGTTTAGGATAGTGCATTATGTTTAGTTTGTAAAACAACAGAACAGAAGAATGGCGTAAGAACATAGCTTTTTCCATTTCATCTCGTCTTGTTGTCTATTTCAATTCTGTTAATTTGCATTATGATATTCACAGACATGAAAGTGGTGACAACGAGAATTTCACTGTTTGATTTTCTTCGTTCTCTCATTCTACACCACCTCTATGAACAATCAGTCCGTTATTTATAGTGAGTTGGTGAAATTCTACATATATAGTTTCCTTTGAGACTATCTCAATTGGAACCATCTTTTTTCAACAAGATCATATCGGTCAAATACAAGTCGTAGGTAAACCAATACAATGTGAGTTATTCACCTCTAGCCGTAGGAAATATCAACGTTAGAATTCAAGTTTCCTGTATATTAACTTAAAGATCCTTGACGGAACCATAAACTTCAAATCCTGGAGAAAATGTCGACTTCTTAGTGTGATAAGTTATATGCAAAAAGAGTGAACTATATCAATGATAAACACCATATCCACAAAACAAAATGAATGTGAATGAGAGGTACCACAAAGTTAAAATTTTCATATATTGATTCCAATTCAACCAACCAAACACTGCGATAAGTTTTTATGTTAAAACTTACTTCATGACCATCACATCTATGGGGAAAAAACAAGTATCGTCAACAAGTAAAGTATGAAGTGACTCTACAGACACATTTAACGAATCTCTCTCTTTCACAACGTCAACGATTGCCAATGCAAATTCTACACCGTCTCTACGAAAGATCAGAAGAAACTTTCCCTTACCGAGATCAACCAGTTGAGTAAAATGTACAAAACTTCCATTCCAATTATAACTTTCATTAACCCACCATCTACTCTGTGGAATTGTCCATAGTTCTGTCTTCAGACATTTCGATTGGTACCATCTTTTTTCAACAAAATCATATCCATACAAATATAAATCATCCGTAAACCAATAAAACGTAGAGTCATTCACAACTAGTTCTACTTTTCTGTCAAATTCACTTTGTATATACCGAATATCTTCACAATCCTCTAGCCCTTTTGGGTGAGACTCAGCAGCCCCGTTTAAATCCAAACAGGGATGATCCTCGATAACAAATTCACGCGTGCACACATTGTAAAACATCAATCGACCCTTATTATGTCGAGGAAACAATACAATTCGCGAATCTTCACCTTCTTTTTCCAAAACAGAGTAACTGAATCTAATAGGATGATCACCAAAACTACTCTTCATATCCAATTCAATCACTTCCCATTTTTTCAAATCCAGGTCAAAAATTTCACCCCAGTAATTCTCCCCATTGTTATCATCCTCGAATTCCCTCTCTTCATTGTAATTATCATCCTCCTCGAATTCCCTCGGGTAATTCACTCTATCGTAATTCCATCCGAGAACATACAATTTTCTACCAATCAAAGCAACAAAGTGCGATGATCGAGAAAAATGTCCTGGCAGTAAAAAATTGCTGGAGGAAGATATGATTTTCCAGCCAGAACTCGGATTTTTCAAATTGAGTTTAAGCAAATCCCTAGAAATTCTTCGTGGTGGTGGATTATCTAAATCGGAATTAGTTTGAATCATTTGACGAATTTTATTCCCAATGTAGTAAATAGCTTCACCATCAATAGTCCAACTTTCTTCCCACATCCATATCTGATCTAGAGATGGATTTTCCAAGTGAGTGAAAGGAGAAAGTTTCATGGGCTCCGGGTGGGGCCGTATTGTCATAGCGTAACACTTGGTGCATTCGGTTTTTGGTTTAGCGGTATCGATAACGGAACATAAACGTAACGATTCAATGTCAATGCGATACCACGCTTGATTTTCAGAACCTACACCTCGCAAATAAACAATTGGAGATTTTGTTGAATTCTTCTCCATTGGAATTAGAGCTCTAATAATATGTTTTTAGGTTTAGGTTTAGGTTTAGGGTTGATTGGAATAATTTAGTAATTAAGTATAATAATTGAGTTTAAATAGATAGTGATACGTGGGTGGCAAGAAATATGATATCATGACTAAATAGAGTAGTTGAGAGTTTTTAGGGTTTCAATAAGTTGTTATGATTTATGTGTGTTTTTATATTTTTGTAGTATAAATTTGAGGAATATTCGAAAATTTAAGATACAAAAGAAGGAATTAATGAAGAAGATTAAGTTTACAATTACAAAATTACTAGTATAATTTATGATTTCATTATTTTAGAAAAACTTGTTAAAGTTGTTAAGCAAGGATCCTGTAAATCAATTTTGATTGTTAATTATTAATCCATTAATCCTTTAATCAAGGAAATAAGTTATACCTCTTTTATAAGGCGATTCTATTTTTTGTATCCATTTATATCGAATATAATTTGTGTGTATAAAAATACAAATAACACAAAAAAAGAGGAAAAACGCAAGGAATTCATGTATTCATTCGCTCTAATTTCAATGTATTCATTTGATCATTGCCAAGCAAAAATGAAATTTCATATATTAATTCCAATTCAACCAACAAGGGAGCTTTGATGCCCTTTAAATAGGTGTCGATCCACCTACACGTCTTGCTTTTACACAATCTTTAAGAACTTGTTTAGAGGATAAACTAGTGGTGAATGCCAGTGGAACAACAAAGAGTTAGCAGGGGACTATTGAAGTAATAATACTGGCGTCGTATAAAGTTGAACAAATAAACTCATGCGTCATACATTGCATTCTATGTTGGCGGTACTAACTCCCTTTGGACGATTGGTGGTGAATATTATCTACTACGTTGGTGGTACCAATTTTTCAGAAAATCGGACATATGATGAAAGAAACACAAGGAATTTGCTTAAACTCAACGCGAAAAATCCTAGTTCAGGTTGGAAAATCACATCTTCTTCGAGGACGTTGATTAGTAGAAAATTGTATGTTGATGTAAGTCCATATGATTAATTAGTTTTCACTGCTTGATTTTATTCGTCCTCTCATTCTCCACTACGAACAATCAGTTGTTAGTCCCACCAACTCTTGCTGAAATTCTACATATATAGTTCCCTTTGAGACTATCACGATTGGAACCATCTTTTTTCAACAAGATCATATCCGTCAAATAAAGTAGTAGGTAAACCAATACAATGTGAGTTATTCGTTAGAATTCAAGTTTCCTATATATTAACTTTGAGATCCTTGACGGAACTCATAAACTTCAAATCCTGGAGAAAATGTCGACTTCTTAGTGTGATAAGCTATATGCAAAAAGAGTGAACTATATCAATGATAAACACCATATCCACAAAACAAAATGAATGTGAATGAGAGGTACCACAAAGTTAAAATGAAATTTCATATATTAATTCCAATTCAACCAACCAAACACTGCGATAAGTTTTTATGTTAAAACTTACTTCATGACCATCACATCTATGGGGAAAAAACAAGTATCGTCAACAAGTAAAGTATGAAGTGACTCTACAGACACATTTAACGAATCTCTCTCTTTCACAACGTCAACGATTGCCAATGCAAATTCTACGCAGTCTCTATGATAGATCAGAAGAAACTTTCCCTTACCAAGATCAACCAGTTGAGTAAAATGTACAAAATTTCCATTCCAATTATAACTTTCATTAACCCACCTTCTACTCCATGGAAATGTCCATAGTTTCGTCTTCAGACATTTCGATTGGTACCATCTTTTTTCAACAAAATCATATCCATACAAATACAGATCATCCGTAAACCAATAAAACGTAGAGTCATTCACAACTAGTTCTACTTTCCTAGCAAATTCCCTTTGTATATACCGAATATCTTCACAATCCTCTAGCCCTTTTGGGTGAGACTCAGCAGCCCCGTTTAAATCCAAACAGGGATGATCCTCGTTAACAAATTCACGCGTGCACCCTTATTATGTCGAGGAAACAATACAATTCGCGAATCTTCACCTTCTTTTTTCCAAAACAGAGTAACTGAATCTAATAGAATGATCACCAAAACTACTCTTCATATCCAATTCAATCACTTCCCATTTTTTTGAATCCAGGTCAAAAAATTCTCCCCAGTAATTCTCCGATTCCCTCTTTCTATTGTAAGTATCCTCCTCGAATTCCCTGTAATTATCATTATCGAATTGCCTCTCTATATTGTAATTCTCTATATCGTAATCCCATCCGAGAACATACAATTTTCTACCAATCAAAGCAACAAAGTGCGATGATCAACAAAAATTCCCTGGCAGTAAAAAATTGCTGGAGGAAGATGCGATTTTCCAGCCAGAACTCGGATTTTTCAAATTGAGTTTAAGCAAATCCCTAGAAATTCGTGGTGGTGGATTATCTAAATCGGAATTTGAATCATTATTATGACGAGAATTTGTGGTTTTCCCAATGTAGTAAATATTTTCACCATCAATAGTCCAACTTTCTTCCCACATCCATATCTGATCTCGAGATGGATTTTCCAAGTGAGTGAAAGGAGAAAGTTTCATGGGCTCCGGGTGGGGCCGTATTGTCATAGCTTAACACATGGTGCATTCGGTTTTTGGTTTAGCGGTATCGATAACGGAACGTAAATGTAACGATTCAATGTCAATGCGATACCACACTTGTTTTTCAGAACCTTCACCTCGCAAATAAACAAACAATTGGGGATTTTTTGGTGGAGGTTGAATTTTTCTCCATTGAAATTAGAGATCTAATAATATGTTTTTAGGTTTAGGGTTGATTGGAATTAATAATTTAGTGTAATTAAGTTTAAATAGGTAGTGAAACGTGGGTGCCAAGAAATATAATACCATGACTAAAAAGTTTTTAGGGTTTCAATGTTTATATAAGTCATTACTCATTATGTGTGTTTTTTATTATTTTTGTAGTATAAAACTAGTACTCCGTACGTTCCATTTAATGTGACATTTTTCGGATTTTGAAATTCAAATAAGTTTATCTTTGACTGTATGTTTTTCATAGATCTTTTAAACATTTTGAATTATCAATTATTGTGACTTATAATTTTTACGTAGTTTACAAATATATAAATTTCAGTTCAAAAAAATTTGAAGATTCCATACACAAATTCCTAATCAAAGATAAACGGTTTGACTATCGAAAAACGAAAAGTGTCACATAAATTGGGATAGAGGGAGTAACAATTTATAAATGTAGTTTGGATATTTAACATTCATAACAATTGCTTGAGATGTAAGGCCAGAAAAAAAAAATTGGCTCGCCTCTCTATAAGGCGATTCTATTTGTTGTATCCATATATATCAAATATAATTTGTGGCCATAATACATAAATATGTCTTTTAATTTGGTTTTACGTCACATTTATGTCCTCCAACTTAGGGTGCATGTGCACAAGTAGGCACTTAAACTTGTAAAAAATTGACCAAATAGGCACACATGCCCTATGCGGCATCCTACATGTGTCAATTTGTGTCCTACATGTATTATGTCACGTAGTACTTATGTATCTACTTGTTCAACTCTATACAAGTTTAAGTGTCTATTTGTGCGCAACCAAAGTTGAAGCATATAAATGTGAAATGAGGCAAAATTAAAGGGCATATTTATATAAAAATACAAATAACACAGGAAAAAAAAACACGGAATAATTCATGTATTCATTTGCTCTAATTTCAATGTATTCATTTGCTCTTGAATACTATGATCTTTACCAAGCAAAAATGAAATTTCATATATTAATTCCAATTCAACCAACAAGGAGCTTTGATGTCCTTTGTAGGTGTCGATCCACCTACACGTCTTGCTTTTACACAATCTTTAAGAACTTGTTTAGAGGGTATGCCAGTGGAAAAGCAAAGAGTTAGCAGGGGACTATTGAAGTAATAATACTAGCGTTGTATAAAGTTGAACAAATAAACTCATGTGTCAGCATTCTATGTTGGCGGTACCTACTCCCTTTGGACGATTGGTGGTGAATATTATCTACAACGTTGGTGGTACTAATTTTTCAGAAAAACGGACATATGATGGAAAAAAACACAAGGAATTTTCTCAAACTCAACGCGAAAAATCTTAGTTCATGTTGGAAAATCACATCTTCTTCGAGGAATTTAGCCCGGTCAATGCCCTTTGTTGCGTTGACTGGTAGAAAATTGTACGTTGATGTAAGTCCATATGATTAATTAGTTGGACGCAAATATGAATTATGTTCTTCCAAAAGTATGCAATTAGTATACATCTAATATGTACTAATTAGAATATCTGCTTTGTTTTACTCATAAGTAGGTGTGTACAGATTACAGGGGCGGAGCTAGAAGGTTAGGTACGAGTTCCACTCAAGTAGTAGAAGAAGGAATTAGCTTAATTAATTGCATGTTGATTAGGAAAAACAGAGAAAAATCAAAATTACCAGAAGAGAATGAAGCTTAAATAATCATCTTATACACAACACTGAAAACATTTTTTTGTACTCTTTAATTCATAGGTTTAAGGGATTTCACTAGGAAAAAAGATGTTTCTCGTTTGGTGACTAGTTAGAGCTATGAAGGTATTAGTAACGCATGTATTAATTATATATATATATATATATATATATATATATATATATATATGTATAACTAACT
>JAKRZT010011501.1:0-27506 GCA_029582215.1 Solanum sparsipilum | reverse complement strand
GTGGTATGGCATTCCAAACTCTCTTCCGTTACCAATCAAGTGAACATATAACAACATATCGTTAGAAGAGGATTGAATGAGGTAATCCTTATAAAAAGCATGATATGATTTCGATAGATCTGGAGATTCGTTAGCCATTGGTGTAGCTGTTATTCTTCCTGAATCATTATCTATATCCAAACAAGTTAGAATATCTTGCATCCCGATTAATATATAAATTTTTTTCTTGAAAATTGTCCAGATCCCAAGACGTGAATATCCGATAATTGATTGGACATCTTGCTTATGAAATTCTTCATTATAACCTGGTTTGCAGAAGTAAAAAGTAAGCAAATTCTCATCCTCATCCTCATCGTCATCATCGTTTTCATCCTCATTAATAGAGTCTGCATCCCCATCCTCATCAGAGTTGTCATTCTCATGCTCATCAGAGTTCTCATGCTCATCCTCATCCTCATTAGTGTCATCATCATCCAGAGTAGTCTCAATTTGGAAGATAACTTGACATTCGGGATCATGAGGTGATGCAGACAAGAGGCAGTTTAATATGTCGCACTTAGCAGGAAGTGGTGGGAGCTGAATTTTTTCGTTTGAAATAAGATTCCAAAGGTAACAATCATTAGAATTAATGCTTTGTAACACGAGCCACTCATCCGCATAAGCAGATAATGTTTTTTCTTTAAGTTCAGGTATACTTTTCATATAATATCGATTCTCCGATACACTGAAAAAAGTTTGTTTCTGCATAACATCACCATGACAAATAAGAAGCCAAGGGTGTTGGGCAGAATAAGGAGGTTGAGCATTGTTGTTTTCTTCCAACTCCATCTTTCGGCTGAAAAACTAGAATCTGCAGAGATCAAAAAAAGCTCTGTTTGGTTTTGCAGCTTTTGAGTACGTGTGGTGTGTGGTTAGAAGAATGGACTTTAAATAATGACTAATGAGTCCAAATACAATCAGAAAAACTCTGTTTTGTTTTCCACGTTCTTAAAACAATAATGTAATAATATGTGGTTGAAGAATCTAACTTTATATTAAATACTCACTCTGTCCCAATTTATGTGACACATTTCGTTTTTCGAGAGTCAAACAGTTTAAGTTTGACCGAGAATTTGCTCATGGAATCTTCAAATTTTTTAAAATGAAATTTATACATTTGTAAACTACATAAAAAGTACTATAAGTCTCAATAATTGATAATTCAAAATAATTAAAAGATATATGAAAAAATTACGATTAAAGATAAACTTGTTTGAATCTTGAAATTCGAAATGTATAAATTGAAACTGAGGGAGTAATTATTAATGAATTCAAGTACGACAAGGAAAACGTTATAGAATAGATGTAGGACAAGGAAATTTGTTTTCCTTTCCTTTTCCATAAATATAAGTGGGACTTCCATAAATAAAAAATATTGCCAATTTTATTTCTATTTAAATTACTCTAATGTAATTGGGATTTCCATAAATAAAAAATATTGTCAATTATATTTCTATTTAAATTACTCTTGTCCGTCCACAGTTCCAAATATATTTTTTTACTTTTTCTTGTCACTTTTGACTTTATAAAAAAACCTTATAGAATGACAACTTTAATTTGAATAAGGAACGGAATTGCCGTAATTCTTGTTCTAGTTTAAATAAATAGGGTAGTAACAAGTCCATAACTTTTCACAACCCAAATTTTTTTTCATTCTCCACGACAATTTTTTCTAAATAATGGAGGATGCATTGTGGTCTTGTATTCCATCGGACATAGCAGGATTAATATAATCACGTCTCGTTGCTATAGAATACTTTATTTTTAGTGCAGTTTGTAAAAGATGGCGCTACGCACCCTGATACCTCCACCTCGTCCTTGTCAATCGGAAAAATCACCTTGTTTGATCACCTTGCGTGGAAATACCGGAATTGTAGATTCTTTCATCCCGTGTACAATGTGGTGACGACTACGTCTATCCCGATATTGAAAATAAAGGATTGCCGAATTCGAAGTTCAAAAGCTAATTGGTTACTGATGAGTCATGGTAACCACGGCATGTCTTTTTTCAATCCTATTAGTAATGACATAATTGAACTCCCTGATCTACAACAACATAATGAAAATTCTCTCTTCTTGAACTTTTTCGTGCCCTCCCGACTCGTTGTCATCTGCTTGCTTTGTTGTTGGTTTTCAAAATAGGGGTAATCCCCTAGAAGTATACATCATCAAGGTTGGAGAGAATACATGGACATATCATGACTTCTACGACGAAGAAAACCAAGAAGAAGTCGAAGAAGACGAAGGGGAAGGGGAAGATGAAGACGATGATGAAGTCGGTGAAGAGGAAGAGGAAGAGGGTGAGGGTGATGAAGATGAAGATGAAGACGAAGACGAAGTCGGTGAAGACGAAGTGGGTGAGGGTGAGGGTGGAGGTGGATATAGCCCATTTTTTTATTTAAGCGGATGCAATAATTCGATATTTTAAAAATAATAATATCTACCTACTAGGAGATAAAGGATATTTGGGAATACTGACCATCAAGGAAAACTCAATTCCTAGTTGGAAATTTTATGGGAGCTCCTTTCGGAGTCGAAAACAAAAGTAAATCCGACATGTTTACACAGTAGAAGATGTCGACAATGAAGAAATGTTAGCTGTTTTTCTATCTCACCATGAAGGAGAATTAGAGGTTTGGAAGTACAAAATGAATGGAGAAGTGTTGCAGAGGGAAAGAATAACAAGTTTAGACGATAATAAAACATTGTTTGTGAGCTCTTGACGATCATGCTTGAAAACATGTGTTGCACCTGGCCTAGGAAACAAGATATACTTTTTAATGTTTCACAATAACAACAAAGGTATTTTCTACTGTTTGGTCAATCGCAAATATTATTCTTTCGATTACTTTGGTCTTAAACCTTATTCAAATCCAAATATTTACCACTTGATTCGACCAAGATCATGCATTTGAATCGAATCAGAGAATGATTAATTGGATTGTCTTTTTTTTTTTTGTTGCTGTTTATTTTTTCCATTAGTTAGCAGCGTTGTGTTGATAAGACTAAAGAATGGAATTATTTTGCCTTTTTATGTTTTATTTATATTATGCAATTATTCACTTTTTTGTAACTATACTTTTTGAATTTGCTAACTTAAATCTACTTCATAGTAAAATTACACAGTTGAAATTGTTTAATGTTGGCATATATAATTATAATTTAACAAGAGAAGAGGGAGTTCAAGAAGGCTTTAAACTTGATATTTGCTATTTCGTTCAATATCTATGACCTATCAAAAGAAAGAATATAGGGAAAACATAGAAGTAGCAAAATCAAATTTGATAGTTTATATTATTATTATTATATATTAAAAGCATGAATTCCCTTAGAAATAATGATTAAACTTTTTGTCATTCATTAAAAGACTAAGCATTAAGAAATCTAAAATATATGGAAAAAAATTAAATGTTTATTTTTATTGTTAGAAGAATAATCTATTTTTCTTTCACCGTGAATATCTAAATCCTTTCATAGTTGTAGATGCAAAATCTTACCGTAATCGTGCTTCTATTTTCTCTAAAAAATAAAATTTAAACTAATATATTGTCAGGCAAAATATTTATTTTAAGCAACAAATAATATGCATAAAAGGGAAGAGAAGTAATTGTCAAAAAAAGGGGAGAAGAAAAGTACGAAACTTTGGAAGTATCTCGATCATTTTTAATTTTTTATTTGTCTAACATAATTTAGTTTGGTAGAAGAAATAGAAATAGAAATAGAATTTTAATTAAAAATCTATGAATTGTTATGACTTGACAGGGTCCACTCAGTTTGCCTAATATGGAAATATTTGATTGTTGAGTTTATCATTTTACCTATATTAATTGATAGTATCTCAAATATCCTTATTTATTATATTTTTTAAAGGCATTAACTTAATATTAATAAAATGAGAGTATAATAGATAAAAAAAAATTGTCCTTTTTTGATTTGTCAAAAATGACAAATAAAAAGGAAAACTTGGACAAGTAAAAGGGACAACGAGAGTATGAAGAAACATAATTTTATTGATAAAACAATATGAGTACAAATTTGTTCATCGATTCCTTGATTCGTCATTTTGTTTGAAAATATGAAGAAACATAATTTATTGATAAATAATATAGGTACAATTTTGTTCCTCGATTTCTTGATTTTTTTTTCCTTTCTTAAGAAATTTCTATGATTCGAGGGCAGTTAGTTGCGTATTTTTTGAACTAGAATGATTTGGGTACTTCATCCTTAATGATATTTCATTCGGTATAGGTGTATTCTCAGGATTCAACAAGTTCTTCTAATATAAAATTAGGAGTCATAAGATAAATAGGAATAAAACTCAGCCCAACAGAATATCTAATTAATGCATTTATCTAATTAAAGACATTAATTAGAGGCAACGGTTTGTTACTCATTCTAAGAGACAGTTTGACCGTACTAAAAACTGCTTAATTTTTACAAGTATTTTTAAAAATACTTTTCAGAAAAATAATAATTTGTATTTGGTTAGTTCATTTAAAAATGTTTTTTATAAGCCAATTGTGTTTGGATGAAAAAAAATTCTAAGATTCAAATTATGAAAAAAATAATAAGTATCAATGCACTTCTAATATTCAGATTATTTTAAATATCTATTATAAAATTTATAATTAAATTTTATTTTATTAAATTAAATTAAAATATGCATATTCAAATTGTCAATCAATATTATATATAGATGAATAAAAAAATAAATTAAATAGTAATATAATATTAAAAGAAACTCAAGTACACTTAAGGAGCACCGATAGACCCATCCAAGGAGTCAAGTCTAGTGAGCCTCGAGTGAATGTCTAGTTACACTGTATCAAAAACCACATACTTTCATACCTTTCTAGTGTACAATCAAAATTAAGAGGCTCCCGAGTTCAAAGGGTTACTCATAAGTCATCGGCATGTTTTTTATTCCAATCCTATTATTAATTGTTGGAAAAACAATACTAATATCTCAAAAATACAATATTTAATCTTGAGAACTTTGAACTCAACAAACAATTGATGCAATAATCCGATATTTTTTAAATACAATATTGTCTACCTATAATAGTAGATAAAAGGAATTTGGGAATATTGACCACCAATGAATACTCAATTCCTAGTTGGAAACTTTATGGGAGCTACTTTCGACGTCGAAAACAAAAGTCAAGCCAACAAGTTTACATGGTATATAGAAGATGTCGGCAATGAAGGAATGTTAGCTGGAGAGAAAAATAAAGTTAAGATAATTATTAAACATTATTTGTGAGACTTCAACAAACAACAAGGTGTTTTCTATTGTTTGGCCAATCGCAAATATTTTTCTTTTAATTACTTGGCATTGAAGCTTATTCAAGTCCAAATATTTCTATTAATGGGTCTCTTAAGTTAACCTTCTAATTTGCAATGATTTCTAATCTGTACATATTTTCTTGATTTGTTTAGTTTGCAGTTTTGGACAGCCTTTTACTTAATCTTAGCGGGTCTCCTGAGTTTAACCTTCTTTTCGTTAAGATAACTTCTTGATTTGCTTGTTTAGTTGAGCTTCTTTTCCATTGTTTCAATATCGAGAAAAATCTAAGAAAGTTTTTCAATATTTTCTCAAGATGTTAGTACAACGAAAATAATAGTTAGGAAGTTTACATGAAGTCTGAATGTGCAAAATGCAAATCAACAAAAACTATATCAAATAGCACAAAACATTTATTGTTTACTAACAAAAACCTAATTAAACATTTACTAATTTAGCGTTAACCAGTGCATGTAGGGGTTTTTCTTGGGAGCATGTGGGCAAGGGAGGGATAATGATATGCTATGTGTTATCAAATTGTAGACATAGAGATAACGACCGTCGGTGGAGTAGATGGATTCTCCGTTAAGATTTGTTCCCTTTGTGGAACAAGTCGTACCCGTCCATGTAGTATTACTTACAAAAATTGCTATTTCCCCAATGCTTTCAGTCTCTATCCACATTTTTTTTTCAAAATCAAACTTGAGTACTTGAAAGTGGTATGGCATTGCATGGTCCTTCCCGTTAAAATACAAATGAACATAAAATAACATATCATCACTTGCGTTGGAGGATTGAATGATGTACTTCTCAAAGCGATTCATGTCCAAGTATCCTCGAAACATAATTGGAAATTCGCTAGCCATTAGTGTAACGGTTATTCTTCCTGAATCATTAGCTAGATCCAAACAGAGTAGAGCATGTGTCTTGCAGGTTAATATATAAAATTTTCTCTTGAAAACTGTCCAGATCCCAAGACGCCAATCTCCAATAATTGATTGTACTTCTTGTTTATGAAACTCTTCATTATAACCTGGCTTGCAAAAGTAAAGAGTAGGCGGATTCACATCCTCGTCGTTCTCATCATCATTCTCATCATCCTCATCGCTCTCATCATCCACATCCTCATCCACATCCACATCCACACCATTCTCATCATCCAGATCCACATCCTCGTCGTTTTCATCCTCGTCCTCATCGACATTCTCAGTCTCTTTAATTAGAAAGAGAATTTGACATTCAGGATCATGGGGTGGTGCAGACAAGAGGCACATCAGTATTTCGCACTCAGTAGGAAGTGGCGGTAGCTGAATTTTTTCGTTTGAAATAAGATTCCAAAGATAACAATCACTAGAATAAATACTTTCTAACAAGAGCCACTCATCAGCATAAGCACGTATAAATTTATCTTTAAGTTCAGGGATACGTCTTATATAATATCGATCTTCTGATACACTGAAAAAAGTTTGATTTTCCAGTTCCCCTCCAAAACAAATAACAAGCCAAGGGTGTTGTGCAGAATACGGAGGTTGACCAGATTCCATATTCTTTTTTTTGTTGTATTCTTCCAACTTCATCTCTGCGAAAAATAGAAACACAAATAATTAGACCTTTTAGAGAAAATTAATTTCCATTTCAAATTTGTATCTGTAAGACAGAAAAAAAAAAAAAAAAAAACGAAGGAAGTTTTTTACCCATGGCAAAACTCTATTTTGTTTTCGAGGTTCTGACAACGATAATTGTAATAATATGTGGTTAAAGAATCTAACTTTATATTAAATAATGATTAATGAGTTCAAATACCACAAGGAAAATAAATTAGAATAGATCTTGGACAAATTTAAAAAAAGTCTTTCCTTTTCCATAAATATAGTTGGGATTTCCATAAATAAAAAGCATTGCCTATTATATTTCTATTTAAATTAGTTCAAATACGTTAAAGAAAAGGACAACTTTTATTTGAATAAGAACAGAACTAACGCAATTCTTGTTCTAATTTAAATAAATAGGGTAATAACAAGTGTATAACTTTCACAAACTAAATTTTTTTCTCACCGACAGACAATGGAGGATGCATTGTGGTCTTGTATTCCATCGGACATAGTAGGATTAATATCATCACGTCTGGTAGCTGGAGAATACTTTATTTTTCGTGCAGTTTGTAAAAGATGGCGCTACGCACCCATGATACCTCCATCTCGTCCTTGTCAAACAGAAAAATCGCCTTGTTTGATCACCTTGCGTGGAAATACTGGAATTGTAGAATTCTTTCATCCCGTGTACAATGTTGTGACGACTGCGTCTATCCCGATCTTGAAATTAAGGGGTTCCCGAATTCGAAGTTCAAAATCTAATTGGTTACTGATGAGTCATGGTAACCGCGGCATGTTTTTTTTCAATCCTATTAGTAATGACATAATTGAACTCCCTGATCTACAACAAGAGAATGAGAATTCTTTCTCTTCTTGGACTTTTTCGTGCCCTCCCGACTCATTGTCATCTGCTTGCTTTGTTGTTGGTTTTCAGTATATTGGTAATCCCCCAATAGTATACATCATCAAGGTTGGAGACAATACATGGACATATTATAACTTCTATGATGACTATGACGATGACTATAACCTATATTTTTGTTCAACCGGATGCAATAACCCCATATTTTTCAACAACAATACTATCTACGTATTGGGAGATAAAGGAAATTTGGGAATACTGACCATCAACGAAAACTCAATTCCTAGTTGGGAATTTTATGGGAGTTCCTTTAGGAGTCGAAAACAAAAGTCAATCCGACAAGTTTACACGGTACAAGATGTCGACAATGAAGGAATGTTAGTTGTTTTTCTATCTCACCATGAAGGGGATGTAGTAGAGGTTTGGAAGTACAAAATGAATGGAAAAGTGTTGGAGAGGGAAAGAATAACAAGTTTAGACGATAATAAAACATTGTTTGTGAGCTATGGAGGATCATGCTTGAAAACATGTGTTGCACCTGGCCTAGGAAACAAGATATATTTTCCAATGTTTCACAAGAACAACAAAGGTGTTTTCTATTGTTTGGTTAATCGCAAATATTATTCTTTCGATTATTTTGGCCTTAAACCTTATTCAAGTCCAAATATTTTCCACTTAGTTCGACCAAGATCATGCATATGGATCGAATCAGAGAATGATTAATTGTATTTTCTTTTTTTTTGTTGTTGTTTATTTTTTCCATTAGTAAGCTTGTCTTGATAAGAGTGGAATTAGTTTGCCTTTTTATGTTTTATTGTTATATTATGCAATTATTCACTTTTTTGTAACTATACTTTTTGAATTGGCTAACTTAAACCTACTTCATAGTAAAATTACACTATTGAAATTGTTTAATGTTGGCATATATAATTTCTATATATTAGAAAGGACAGTTTCAAGTCCTTTTCAACATGTCAGTTTTCTGACATTAAATTAAAGCTTGGAGGTATTAAAGTCTTTTAAAAAAATTGCAAGATAAGCTTACTTAAAAATGTTATAACTTTTGCATTGTTATTTGAACCTAAGTAAAAGCTCTTAAAAAGATCCTCCTTTTTCTATTTAATTACAAACTATGCCCTGCCTATGGTGAATATGATGGGTCCCACTTTCTATTTGCCATAAATGTTATTAAAGTCTTGCAAAAGATTTTGCACGATAAACTTGCTTCAAAAAGTTGTATTTCTTGCTTTGTTTTTTGTACCTCAACAAGAGCTTTAAGAAAAGTCCAATCTTTTTTACTTAATTATAAATCCTGCCCTGTCATTGAAGAATATGATGAACCTCACTTTTCTATTTGCCATAGGTATCATCAGACGTGGGCTTTGGTCCACTTCCGTTTTTTCCCTCTTCCATTTGGCATAAATTTCATAGATATTTTCTCCGTTTATATTTATTTGTCAAATATATTTGACAAATCAAAAAAAAATCTTTTTCTCCTATTATATTTTCAATTTATTAATATTAAATTAATATAAATAGTAGTGAGTAAATATGTTTAAAACGTTATCAATTAATAAGAGTAAAATGATAAACTCATTATACCAATCATTATTTTCTTATGAGGTGTATCAAGTCAAAATTTCAAAAGTCAAAAGGGTCGGAGGGAGTACATACTTCATCCGTCTTTTACTTGTCCATTATTTAAAAAAGAAATTATTTATTTTTATTGTCAATTTTCATATATTAAGAATTATTTTTTAAAAAAAATTATATTATTTGTTTAGTATTAATTATTTAACCTATAAATTATTTTTTTTAATGAATATATAAGTTCAATATGACAAGTAAAAATGAGCTGACATAACATATAATGTGAAGAATGGTAGAAAGGATAAATAATGAGAAGAATCAAGGAAAATGTTATCCTCTTATTGGCTGAGAGTTTTCTCGTAAATCAATTCATATCCACTAATTATAATTAATAAAGTAAATGGTAAATGTTATCTTTAATTTGACTCTTATAATAATATAATAAAATAATATTTTACTTTTTTATTTTAATAAATTAAGAAAATTAATTATTTTTCCTGACTTTATCATTATAATACTAATAGTCAAGTTAAGCTCCTAGATAATTGAGGGACTAAAATTAAATTAATTAGTAGAGTATGCACATTTTCTTTATTTTTATCCTAATTGTTATTTTAACGAAAATTTATTAATTTGACTCTTAAAATAATAAAATAATATTTTACTTGTTTATTTTTAAAAATTAAGAAAATTAATTATTTTTGCCTGACTTTATCATTATCGTTAAGTAATTCTATAAAATACTAATAGTCAAGTTAAACTCCTAGATAATTGAATCTAAAATTAAATTAATTAGTAGAGTATGCACATTTTCTTTATTTTTATCCTAATTTTTATTTTAACAATGATATATTAATAATAAATTTTAAAATATAATTAATAAAATTATTCTGTAATATGTTTTTGGTAAAAAAACTAAAAATAAGAACCTTGATGACTATTGAAAAAAATGTATCGTCTTTCGCTAATATATAAATAATAATACTCTATATGTGTATAAAGTATCGCTTTAACTATCTAATGGTTTAATGTTTCCATGCGTATAATAATTTATTATTTGACAATCAATATCTATTCATGAATCGAGAGCGTATTCAATTTTTAGTATGCAATACTATGAGTATATGATTAATAATTACTTAGGATGTGTTTGTTAAGATTAAAAATATTATTTTAGAAATAATTTCTAGGAAAATAAATATGTTTCTTATTTATTTTCTTGTTTTGATAGGTTGGCAAAAATTATTATCCTAAAAGCATTTTTATATAATTTAGACAAATACTATAAGAAGTGAAGGTAGAGGGTAGGGATATCTGTGTAAGAAGATTCACAAAGGTAAAAACGAGAAATAATGAATAATAATAGAGACAATAATAGCTAGGAAGTTTACAAGAAGTCTGAATGTGCAAAATGCAAATCAACAAAAACTATATCAAATAGCACAAAACATTCATTGTATACTAACAAAAAGCTAATTAAACATTTACTAATTTAGCGTTAACCAGTGCATGTAGGGGTTTTTCTTGGGAGCATGTGGGCAAGGGAGGGATAATGATATGCTATGTGTTATCAAGTTGTAGACATAGAGATAACGACCATCGGTGAAGTAGATGGATTCTCCGTTAAGATTTGTTCCTCTTGTGGAACAAGTCGTACCCGTCCTCGTAGAATAACTTACAAAAATTGCTATTTCCCCGATGCTTTCCATCTCTATCCACATTTTTTTTTCAAAGTCAAACTTGAGTACTTGAAAGTGGTATGGCATTCCATGGCCCTTCCCGTTAAAATACAAATGAACATATAATAACATATCATCGTTGGAGGATTGAATGATGTAATTCTCAAAGCGATTCATGTCCAAGTATCCTCTGAACATAATTGGAAATTCGTTAGCCATTAGTGTAACGGTTATTTTTCCTGTATCATTATCTGGATCCAAACAGAGTAGAGCATGTGTCTTGCAGGTTAATATATAAAATTTTCTCTTGAAAACGGTCCAGATCCCAAGACGCCAATCTCCAATAATTGATTGTACTTCTTGTTTATGAAACTCTTCATTATAACCTGGCTTGCAAAAGTAAAGAGTAGGCGGAGGATTTACATCCTCGTCGTTCTCATCATCATTCTCGTCGTCATCATCATCATTCTCGTCGTCATCATCCTCATCCTTGTTATTCTCATCATCCAGATCCACATCCTCGTCGTTTTCATCCTCATCCACATTCTCATTTTCTTTAATTAGAAAGAGAATTTGACCTTCAGGATCATGGGGTGGTGCAGACAAGAGGCACATCAGTATTTCGCACTCACTAGGAAGTGGCGGTAGCTGAATTTTATCGTTTGAAATAAGATTCCAAAGATAACAATCACTAGAATAAATACTTTCTAACAAGAGCCACTCATCAGCATAAGCACGTATTAGTTTCTCTTTAAGTTCAGGAATTCGTCTCATATAATATCGATCTTCTGATACACTGAAAAAAGTTTGATTTTCCAGTTCCCCTCCAAAACAAATAACAAGCCAAGGGTGTTGTGCAGAATACGGAGGTTGAGCAGATTCCATATTCTTTTTTTTGTTGTATTCTTCCAACTTCATCTCTGGTTGCTTTTCTGCAAAAAACAAAAACACAAATAATTAGACCTTTTAGAGAAAATTAATTTCCATTGCAAATTTGTATATGTAAGAGCGAAAAAAAAAACGAAGGAAGATATTTACCCATGGCAAAACTCTGTTTTGTTTTCGAGGTTCTGAAAACGATAATTGTAATAATATGTGGTTAAAGAATCTAACTTTATATTAAATAATGACTAATGAATTCAAATACCACAAGGAAATAAATTAGAATAGATGTAGGACAACGAAATTTGTTTTCCTTCCTTTTCCATAAATATACTTGGGAGTTCCATAAATAAAAACATTGCCTATTATGTTTCTATTTAAATTAATAAATAAAAACATTGCCAATTATATTTCTATTTAAATTTAAATTACTCTTTCGGCTGATCATGAGTTCAAATGCGTTAAAGAAAAGGACAACTTTTATTTGAATAAGAACAGAACTAACGCAATTCTTGTTCTAATTTAAATAAATAGGGTAATAACAAGTCTATAACTTTCACAAACTAAATTTTTTTCTCACCGACAGACAATGGAGGATGCATTGTGGTCTTGTATTCCATCGGACATAGTAGGATTAATATCATCACGTCTCGTTGCTATAGAATACTTTATTTTTCGTGCAGTTTGTAAAAGATGGCGCTACGCACCCATGATACCTCCACCTCGTCCTTGTCAACCAGTAAAACCGCCTTGTTTGATCACCTTGCGTGGAAATACCGGAATTGTAGAATTCTTTCATCCCGTGTACAATATAGTGACGACTACGCAATATTGAAATTGAGGAATTCCCGAATCGAAGTTCAAAAGCTAATTGGTTACTGATGAGTCATGGTAACCGCAACATGTTTTTTTCAATCCTATTAGTAATGACATAATTGAACTCCCTGATCTGCAACAACAGAATGATAATTCTTTCTCTTCTTGGACTTTTTCATGCCCTCCCGACTCGTTCTCATATGCTTTGTGAAATCCTAACTATCATGTTTTGAAATCATAAACATAATAAAATAAGAAAAAAGATTTACTAACCTACAACCACGAATATCCACTTTGAAACTCAGCCCCGAGAAAGCTATGAAATCCTAGCCGGGAACTGAGGGAAAAGTTGTGAAATCCTAACTTTCATGCTTTGAAATCGTAAACATAACAAAATAAGAAAAAAAATCACTAACCTACAACCACGAATATCCACTTTGAAACCCAGCCATGAAGAAAAACTATGAACTATAGCCGCGAAATGATGGAGAAGGGATGAAATCGTTTCTGAAAAATAATGAAAGGGGTGGAGAGAGTAATTGGAATTTAGTCTATGTGGCTGTGAAACCCTATTGGCATGCAATGTGGCATCCACATGGTATTTAACAATTTCTGTTAATAAGAAAAGTAGTTTTGACCTAATAGTTTGATGGAAAGGGTAGTTTTGAGCCGAAATGTAGTTTAAGGGTATTTTTTACCCTTTTTCGTTTAGTCTATGTGGCAGTTGAACCCTATTAGCGTGCAATGTGGCATCCACATGACATTTAACAACTTCCGTTTATAAGAAAGGCACTTTTGACCCAATAGTTTGACGGGAATGGTAGTTTTGAGCTGAAATATAGTTTAAGGGTAAATATGATCTATTTCGAATAGTTTAAGAATATTTTTGACCCTTTTCCGTTCATTAAAAGACTAACATTAAGAAATCTAAAATATATGGAAAAAAATTAAATGTTTATTTTTATTATTAGAAGCATAATCTGTTTTTCTTTCACCGTGAAAATCTAAATTCTTTCATAGTTGTAGATGCAAAATCTTACCGTAATCGTGCTTCTATTTTCTCTAAAAAATAAAATTTAAAATAATATATGGGATAGGCAATAATAGTATTCCTAAACTAGGACCAAAATTACAGAGACACATCTGAACTATACTAAGGTCCTACAATTCCTGAACTTATTTTTTTTTGTAAGCTTGTACACCTTTTTGGCCTACGTGACCTCCAAACATCTCCCACGCGCCTCACTTAAATGGAGTCACAGAGTGTGCCACATAAGCCAAAAGATGTACAAAATTACAGAAAAAATAAATTTAAGGGGTAATAGGAACTTAGATTAGTTAAGGTGTGTCTGTGAGATTTTGATCATAGTCTACAAATACTTATGTCTTATCCCATAATATATTGTTAAGCAAAATATTAATTTTAAAAAACAAATAATATGTAGGAAAGGAAGAGATAGAAATAGAACTTTAACTAAATACTATCTCTGAATTGCAGTTGTGTAATGACAGGTCCATTCGGTTTGCCAATTTGTTTGCCTATTAAGAAAATATTGATCGTGTAAGTTTACCTACATTTTTTAAAGACATTAATTTATTGACACGTGATTGTCTATTCCAAAAATACATGTTATAGTAAATATTATTTCTTTCGTTTCAAAAAGAGTGGTCTGGTTTAACTTAGCACGGAATTTAAAAAATTAAAGAAGACTTTTGAATCATGTGATCCTAAATTAAAATTATGTCAAATGTACAAAATTACCCTTAAACTTGTGGCCTTAAACATGCCACGTGGAAAGCTAGTAAATGTTACCAACAAAGGATAGAGATCATTCTTTTTGAAACTGACTAAAAAGAAATGGCGGTCATTCTTTGTAAAACGAAGTGAGTATTGTTTATTTAAACAAAAATTTGAATAATAAGCTTAGTATAAAATAACATTGAATGTTCAATGTGGATCATCTTTAACATCTATTATTCACGCGAACTTATGAAGATGATCGGTCAATGAAAAATTTTATAAGTTAAATCTAATAATGTTTATATTTATTTTAATTTGATGAGATTTAATCAGGTAATTAATCTTATCTCACTAATATTATCTTATAGACGGTATTTGTGGTATATATAAAAATTAAACCAATACAAATTTCAACTGACATTATTATAAGTCATATAAACTTTTCTTCATCTAAGATACTGAAATATTAAGAAATAGTAAATAAGTCATCTCTCTATCATATTTTATATGTCATCTCTTTCTATAAATAATTAGTACATAATACTTGTCCTTTCATAAAATCAATGCATAAAATTATCCTCTAATTTCTTTTTAACCCTTATGAGTTATTAACCTTAAAAATAAATATTTAACCAACTTAATAAAATTAAGTAAATAATTCATGTTCACTGATTAAATTAATTAATCAAAATAATATGAGTTGCAAAAAAAATTAAATAAGGATAAAAAGATAAAATTACATCATTTCTTAAACAAGTGCAAATCAAAAAAATGACATACAAAATAGGCACAATTGGAAAAAAAGTTTTAAATTGCAATAAATATGTAATTATATGAAATAGAAAACATAATTATTTATGGATAAAATTGGAAAAACGTTTTTTTTAATTTTTTTAAACCAAACACAAGATTAGGATCAAAATAGTGAACCAAAAACTTGATTAAATATAGTCCATGTATTACTAAACTTTGTACCAAACGATTCCCTAGTGGACAAAAAGTAACAAATTAAAACTTAAAGGGTGAAACAACACATATCTAAAGTTAAAAAGGTGAAATTAGGGTTGTGCACGGATAATCTCAGATATTTCCCGGATCAATTTACGGCAGCAATTCTCATACTATTCACCAAGGAAAAAGAACGTTTTCAATCTGTAAGAACGAAGGTAACCATCATTATCATCTTACTATTATATTTCCAGTTTGATTTTTTGCTAAATTTGATTTGGTGAAATCTGTTTTAAACCAATGACTTGCTAATTTCCATTATACTACCATAAGTATTGCTGAGTACAAAGTTAGTACTTCATATCTTAGATCTATCTTAATACGATTAAACCTTCATTTGATTTTGCTAAATAGGAATTTGTGAATTCTGTTCTTGCACAAGGACTTGCTAAATTAGATTGCACTACCATAAGTAATGCTGGGTCCATACTTCATATCTTAGATATTACTATTTTTAAACATTCATTTGATTTTGCTAAATTGTAATTTGTGAAATCTACACAATGACGACAAGAAATTGATATTGTGAAATCGGATCTTGAATATTAACATGTTAAACACAATCCTACGACCACAACTATTGTTGGGTCCATAGTTAGTACTTTACATATTAGATCTTACTATAGTCATACCTGAATTGAATTTCATAAAATTGATTTTGTTAATTCAGATCTTACACAACGCCAAGATTCTATACACTACCAATACTCATTAAATTGTGCTTGAAATCTTAGATCTCTGTTGACTTCAATTTTACTGCCATTTATCTTGTTATATATATAGGATTCTATTCTGGAAATATAATTTAATGAAACATATTTCATGCTTGCATGAAAATCAAGTTTGCTTAATATTGATTTTATGAATGAGATAACCCTGTTTTGTAGATGACTAAACCTAAGAGAGGAGGAAACACCAAAGGAAAGAACAATGATCCCATAAAATACAAAAACAGATGCAACAAAGAGTCTAAAAGTTCATGGAAATGCAATGTGTGCCAGGGTCAATTCGACAAAAAGCTAGTTGAAACATCAGAGCACACAAAAGCCTGCAATGCAAAAAAGGTTAGTTCAACGGTTTGATAATGCATGAAGTTGCATGTTTGAAATGGTTTATATATTTATGTGACATGAATTAAGAATAAATCTGCACATTGTGACTATCAGAACTTGTGAGAGTTCATGCATAAGTGACATGATCGATATAAAATCCAACGAAACGTGACTGTCACAGCTTGTGTGAGAGACGCCTTCAAGACACTTGATAAAACAGAATACAAATGACTCCATCTTACATCATCTTAGTCATGATGGAGTGCATAACAAATTAAGATAAAACAGAACACGTGACTTTGCCTTGCAACATCTCAGTCTTATGACGAGGAAATGATAAAAGAACCAAATTAGAAACTACCAAATTAGTTTATGATAAATTAAAAGTATCAATAGTTTCATGCATTGTTGATGAATGACCACACTAAATAGGTTCTATATATTTGTTTCTCCATTAGGACTCGTTTTATCTTTGGATATAGAATACCTGTTTAAACGAGTTTGTGTAGGGCAAGTGTTGTACAAATTTACAAGGCAATTTGGATAAGCATGTGGATTGGATTAGATGTTTGGATTGAATTAGATGATATTAGAAATCTCTCATGCAACTAGAAATTGGTTAAATAACTCATCATATGTTGTGTATTTAGCTAATTATGGCAGCCAGCAGTTATTGTTCATGTTTTATATTCTCTATTCTTAGATCCTATCTTTTTTAAAAGAGTTCTAACAGCTTCTGATTTATTAAAAGAGTAAAACTATATACAGTACCATGCATTGTGGATAAATCACCAACACTATAAAGGTCACATATATTCTTGTTTCTCCATTATGACTTATTATATCCTTAAGAATACTTGTGTAAGCCAATTTGCAGTGGAAGTGTTTTAGAACTGTACAAGGGAATTGGATAATTATTTGCATTGGATTAGATGTTTGGTTTGGGTTAGTTGTTATTAGAAATCTCTTACGTGACTAGAAATTGGTTAAATCATTTATCATATGTTGATTATATTTAGCTAATTATCACAATCAATCAGTCAGCAGTTAGTGTTCCAGTTTGAATTTACTCTATTCTTAGATCTTATCTTGTTTTAAAGAGTTATTCTAGCTTCTGATATGTTAAAACAATAATACCATATACAGTTAATTGCATTTTGGAAGAATGACCACATATTCATGTTTCTCCACAAGTATTCGTTTATCCATAAATGTAGAATACATGTTTAAACTAGTTTGTGTAGGGCAAGTGTTATACAAATTAACAAGGAAATTGATTAAGCATTAGGAATAGATTAGATGTTTGGATTGGATTAGCTGTTATAAGAAATCTTTTATGTGACAAGAAATTGGTTAAATCATTTATCACATGTTTAGAGTATTGAGCTAATTAACACAGACAGCAGTTATTGTTTGTGTTTGAATATACTCTATTCTTGGATCTTATCTTTTACTAAAGAGTTCTACTAGCTTAGAAGTATACCACTACTTAGTTTGGTTCTTTAGATGTGATAATGCCAAAAGTAAACCACTACTAGATTAGGGTCTTAAGAAAGGATAATGCCACTTGTTCTTTTCTCCGTTGAACAAACTATGCATGTTTAATTCATATTCTGTAACTCTGTTTATAACTAATAATTCATTTGTTTGAAATAGAAAATTGCAGACAAGGCAGCTGCAAAGGCTGCACAGGCTGCTCAAGCAGCTCAAGCTACTCAAGCTGCTCTTAAGAAGAAGAAGGTGAAGAGCAAGAAGTTGTTTTAAAAAAATTTGAAGAACTTCTGTTTCCTCTGATCACTTTTGGATAGAGGATGAAGGTAAATAAGCCCTACAACAATTAAGGATTTTGGACAATTAACCTTTGAATTCCAAGTTTGTTTAAGATGATGCTTTTAATGACTTTTAAGTATGTGTATTGATGTTAAAAATACTTTCTATGAGATGTTACGAGAAAACACATAATATAGAGTTGTGTTTAAGATGCATGATCCGTTGAATGCTAGTATAGAATTGTCAAAAAATGTCGAACAAAACAAATGACCTGAACAATGTTTATAAGCTAGATTACATAATTTGTTTTTCAGAAATTGACATACCTCTGAATAGGTTCGGTGTATATGTTTCAAAATCGTTGATTCCAATATTCTGGAGATGAAAATCAAAACCTAGATGAGTAGATAGATCGACAAATAGTCACAAAATACGTATTATGAATGATAAGATAGAATTATACAACTAACAACAACACTTTGATAAGTAGCAGAGACTTAATGACTCACAATGTAGAGAAGCACAATAAAAATCAAAACTTTTGGGAAATATAGGAAAAAGTAACAATATTTAAGATCTAAAAGCAGAACATAACAACGATTCAACATCAAAAAATTATTGTTTCAACAACCCATGATACAACGAAAATAAATAATTCATTTTTGTTGATAAAATTTAATCTACACGGGAGAAAAAGAGGCGAAATGTTCTTTTACAAACGAAGAAAACAAATTAATTTCGTTTGTAAAAATTGCAAAGTTTTGGTTTATGACATATAGAACAACGAAGGAAAAACCAAATCTCAAATTAAGTAGATCTACAATTAACTTAAATATACCGTATATCAAAATTAAAAAAAATCGATCTACAATGAATTCTACCATTAAAAATATCAAAAATCAAAACTTTGAGATGTACATGGAATTCTACAATTTAACTATTCAAGATGTCAAAAATCAAAACTTTAGAGAAACACAACAAAAATCTAAACTTGGAGAACTTATAGATACTCAAAACTTTACCATCCAATAGATCAAACATCAGAACTTTTGATGAACTCATCAAAACTCTAAACTAAATTTGTAAAAAAAAAGGAAAAAATAACATTGAATTTTCTCAAGAATGATATGAAAGATAACAAATCTAGACATACCGTGTATTCTTCTTGATTTTTGATCGAAGATAAACATAGATTTAACAAGAGATCGATTGACAATTTAGATCTATTAATTGGTTTATATTTTTGAGAGAGGAGAGAAAAGTAACCTATAATCTGTGGCTTGTGATTGTACTTCTTTTCTGAACCTAACCTATAATACTTCGTGTGTTAGATTATTTATTTTGCAGTCCTTTTCTTTATCTAAAATATTAACTTGAGCCCCTTCTACCTAATAAATAAATAAAGGATTTTATTAAATTATATTATATATTTTTGGCGTCTTTATAGTTGATTGGACATAACAAGTCCCTTTAATAGAAAAGCCTTGAAAAAATAGAACTTTAATTTAATTGAATTTAACGAGGTAGCTTTTTCAGAAAGAAAAAAAAATTATAACAGAGAATCCAAGAAGATATAGGAGTCTTTTGGAAATAGGTAGGTAGGTAGGGTTTTTTTTATGGGCTTCAAAATTTTGAACACTAGGCCCAAAACATTTCTTTTTCATTAAAATAAAAAAAATTACATAAATATACTTATTAATTTTTTATAATCTCTAAAAAAATTATCATTTAAAAGAAATAAAAAAATTATCTCGGATATATCTTATGTCCTCTTGAAGTCTATTGATATATCCGAATTCCACAGATTTTAAGAGATTTTTGTAAATTTTTAAAAAAATAGGTAAATTATCAAAAAAAAATAAAAATACTACTACATTACGCTATATTTTTTATATTTTCTTTTTTACTATCTTTACTTACTATCTATTTTTATTTTTATTTTATTACTATTAATAAGAGTGATTAGTGAATGTGAGGAGAAATTGACGGAAATGCTCAAAGAGGCTATTTTTGTAATTTAACATGAAATAAGTAATTAAATTGGTTAATTAAAGAAGTAGTGTAGTTGCGATTCAATTTTTTGCATCTATTGTACTAATTTGTCCCTCAAAAATGCAAATACTCCGTATAACTTGAGCCCATTCACCCTAATAAATAAATAAATAAAGGGTTTCATTTGTGCACAATAATAGTATGTTATTTCGTAATTAATTTTTTCTTTTTATTTAAACGTGGTAAAAGATCATTAAGAATATTCAAATTTTAATCTAATTAAATTACATTATATATTCTTAAAAATTTTATATTTAATCAAACTAATAGTACTTCGTATTTAAATTATTTTTCCGTTTACCATAAAAGACGCCTTAGAGAAACCAAAACTTTATCTTTGATTGGACCTTTATTTAGAAAAGCCTAGAAAAGAGGGAACTTTAACTTTGATTGAAAGGTAGCTTTTCCAGAAAAAAAAAAAAAACAGAGAATCCAAGGAGATAAATTTTGGGAATAAGTAGGTACGATTTATTTCACTAGGCCCAAAACATTTCTTTTTTATTTAAACTAAAAAAAATACTACTACGTCACTCTATATTTTTTATATTTAAAAAAACATATTACTACAAATTTGGTCGATGGCGATGGAGCGGAAAAGTTTGGGCACTATCGGCAAATTAAAATATTCATTGAAAATTAGGACAAATAATTAATAAACATTTAATTAAGTATAAACCTCAACTTTTAATTAAAAAAATGAATTAGTTAGACATATAGTACTAACATGTGTCTATTAATTTTAAAGATATTAGTAATGTGAGTTTTTTAATTATATAAAAATTAGTTATGAATACTTTTAAGAGGAATCCTAGAGGAGGGTGTTTTTGGAATTTACTCTTTATTATCTATTAGTACTATTTTATTTAATTTTGTAGAGTTATGCATTTGACACGTATATGTTTTTGCTTTTTCCTTCAAACCTTTCCCAAAGCTGTTTTTGCTAAAACACCAATTTCTACCATCTTCCATCCTTGCCCTCTATATTATTTTATTCTACCCTCGTACGAAATTTAGAAATATATATTAAAAATCTAAATTTCAAAATTTTATTTTTGTTATATAAATTGAAACCGTGAAAGTAATATATATTATAGGTCACAATAATAAATAATTTATGATATTCAGAAAACATATTAAGATTTTTGTTTTACCTGTCAATTTCACGTGTGCTATATAAATTGAGATAAAAGGAGTAACAGTATTATTTGACAATTAAGTTAAAATTATCATAAATTATAGTAATTAACAACTCAATTTTTTTTTTAAAATATTGAAAATTTGGTTGAATCTGAAAATTTTATGTCCATAATAAATTGAGACAAAGACAATAATATACATCACTTGAAAATTACTTTAAAAGTATTATAAATCATATAATTAATAATTTAAAATACTCAAAATTTAACAACTTTAAATATTTTAAAAAAAACTTTATATTTGTCCCATAAATGGTAACAAAAGAAGTGACATACATTGTTTTTTAAATTACATTAAAAGTAAGACAAAGTATAAGAATAAACATCTCGTTTGCTTGGGAACAAGTTATTTTAGAATAAATTATCCTGAGATTAGTTATTCTAGGATAACTTATCCCACCATGTATATAGAATAACTTATCTCACTACTATGGTTTAAATGGTGGATAAGTTATCATAAACTTGGCAACCAAACAAGAAACCAAAATTTAATCCCAGGAGTGCAAAACTATTTTCTTACCCCAGGACTATTAATTTTTATCCCTCACACCAAACGACCCTTCAACGTATCTAAAAGTCACATAAAAATTTGGTAGACTTTCTTTATTTCATCTTTGCCACATAAATTAAAACAAATTAAGTAATATCTATTAGATCCGTACTTGGAGTAATATATATTAGATCCGTACTTGGACAGACTTTTTTAACTAGTTTGACAAAGTCATAAATTTAATTTAATATCATCAAAAAATTAAAAAGTGTTCTTTATTGTTTTAAATTTTGTTAAGTTACCCCCCCTGCATCTCCATTTTTTTCATATATTTTATCAACATGGGTTGTAGTGCAACGACTACTTCACTAACTAGAGATCTCAGATTCGAGTTTAGGACATGGAGAAAATCATGTTGGAAGCGCCGCATCGAATAAGTTTTGCATTTCTCTATCTAAATTTAATTGGAGCTCCTATACGGACTTTAGACACTGATAGAAAACAAAAAGAAATTGTTAAATTAAATTAGGTCATTTTTTAAATTAAAATAGGAGTATATTTTTTTAAAGTGCAGTTCAAGACCCGTTTATTTGTATATAATAGTAATTATTTTTGGTTAAAGGTTTATTCGTATTATTTTCACCTCACCTTCACTCAACGGTAAAAAAAAAAATGAATTTAATTTTGATTGGACCTCTTTCAAAAAATGTGAAGTTTAAAAGCTCAATCTAACTTCTTACCTATTCCCTAAAAATCTTACCTATATACCTATTCCTTAAACCATCTTTGCTTTCTTTACTTTCTTTTACCATTTGAATGTATTGAATATTAATATGATATTCAATTTAATTTATTAAGTTGTTTGTTTGATTTTCTTTAATATTTTTTTTAATTCGTTTTAGCTTTAAACTTTTTATATTTACACCAATTACTCCTATTTAGCACAATTTATAACATCGATGGGATAAATTCTAAATTTCTAATGAGAGACATAGGGGACCAAAAGTTGCTTTAATTTGGATCATATGGAGTATACAATATTTTTGAAAATGTAAAGATCCAAACCAAAATCAGGTCGATGGTTTCATCAATCAAGAATATATATTTGTTATAATTAGTCTATTAAGTTATTTAAGTCAATAAATGATATCTTGAAAAAAAATGCAAGACCCAAATTAAAATAAGATTGACAGCTTAATTAAAGAAGTCGTATATGTCATGGAATATTGTATCAATTTGGCTTTTAATAATTTTATATGAAAAGATTTTCTACTATATACTCAATACCTCATAGAGACAGTAATAATTTACTATTTTTTTCTTCTAAATAAATATTAAATATTAATATCAGTACCTTACTAATTGCTACTATTATCCTTTAGCTTTCAATTCACATTATTGTCATAGATTATTTTATTTGTATTACACTTATATATTTCTTTTCATATCAGTTACTATTTTTTTTATTTTACGAGCATTATGTAAAGTTTCGTACATTATTATCCTATCGTGCCAAATAGTTAAAAAAATCATATATTTATTTCATCAACAGTTTTTTATTGGTTAAATAAAAAACTGAACCTAACCAAAACCGACAAAAAATATCTTATTGATTTGATTATTAGTTAAACACATTAAAAAATCGAAAATCAATAAACGGACTGATAACACATAAAATCATACCACCAGCCGATACGAAAAAAATATGTAAATATATATTTGAAAAAAAGATGTCAATGTCCAGATTAAGACAAGGTCGATAGCTTGATCAAACAAGTACGTATCCACACGGAATTTGCTCTGTTAAGCCAAATTATGTCATACACCGTATTAAACTACCGTGATCACGGTTGACCGGTAGATAATTAAATGTTAGTAGGAATTTGCACTTCAATGACATTTTATCGAAGGATATAAAGGTCGTGGGTTAGAATATAATGTTAGTAGATAATTAAATGTTGTTGCATAGTTGTTTCTTTGTTCATAACCAGTAGTAGCATTGTTTTCATAGTTTCTTATACTACGTTTTTTTTCTGTTACTATCCATTGTTTCGTATGCTGTAGTTATCGCATTATTTAGCTATTATTACTACTCCTTGTTTTCTGAATGTTATGTAATGGTTTTCCAATTATTTGTTATGTTTTCTCTATTTTTGTATTTCTCTTTTTCAAACTACTCACAAGATCATCATATCAGTAGTCTACGTGCTGAGATAAAATTGAATACTATAATCAAAGAAATAAGTTTTTAGATATATGTGTAAGGAATAATTTGATATATTTCTCCCTAGCCTCATTACTGTGGTCATTTGATCTTCCATATGATGTTTTGTAGTACCAGCATTGAAGCTTCTAATGTGTTCAAAATGCAGCTGTTTTATGTCTCACATACATTCAACACATCTGCAAAACTCATCACAGTTCATAGTAACATTATTACTTTTGAAGTATGAGTTAATCGTGAACGTAAAGAAGGTTCTTCTACATACCGCACAAGAAGAAACATAACCATGTCGTTGTTCATTAAAGCAAATGGATGTCCAAAATTGATTGGATTAGATTTTGAAGCCATCGGTATATCAATGTATACTTCAAAGAAACGAGACCTACTCTCGCATATCAACAATGACAAATACAAAAAACCACTGCAATTGAAACCGAAAACACTCTCTAACTTACTAGTGTATTTACAACTCACTACGCAAATTTGGTCATCATAATCAACATCCCAGAATGGAACAAATGGTATCAGAAGTTCCAGTTACGGTCACCTCCTTAAAGCACCATAATTCCTAGTTGCCTGCAAAGAACATTAGTTATGCATTAATTCTCCTTTACCTCAGAACTCAGAAGGAAGAAAACAGCAAGAGTATGAAATCTTAATTTACTTTGATCACTCATTAATTCTCCAATAACATAGTTTAAAATTTATTTCTTCAAAAATGAGCCACTAAAATTTATTAGATTGCATAAAGATATTCAGGTAATCATGCATAAAGATAAGATAGACTCAAGCAGCATATTCTTGACCGAGTTTCTCACTAAGATAATTAAAAAGACATAACTATAAAGAAGGCAGCATAATTATAAGTACACTCAAGAAGAAGCAAAGAGCAAAATTCAACTTCAATGTGATAACATATTTCATGGAGAAGAAATAAGTTTCAAATTTTATTTGTCATATTATAAGTGTGAGAAATATAGGAAAAGGATATTATTGAATTGTTGTTGTGTACATTATTACATTGAGACCCTATTTATAGACCCTAGAATACAATATACTATTTAGTATTCCAATTTCTATTTCTATTACTATTCTTGTTCTAATAGGATTGTATAAACCTATTCCTATTCTAATAGAATTGTATAAACATATTCCTATTCTAATATGATTGTATAAACCAATTCTTATTCTAACACTCCCCCTCAAGCTAGTGCATACAATTCATGTACCTAGCTTGTTACAAATGTAATTAACACGAGGACTGATGAGGGGCTTGGTGAGATATCTGCAAGTTGATCACTCGTCTTCACAAAATTGACAATCAATCTCAATGTGCTTGGTCTTCTCATGAAATATTGAATTTGATGCATAATGCCGATAAAACACAGAGTGATAAAATTATAGTGTTGGAACTTTCCAAACCAAACTTGCAAAGACTGTTTCAGACCATAGAGTGACTTACATAATCAACATGCAAGGCTACTAAACTCCCCCTGAGCAAAAAAATTAGGTGGTTGCTCCATATAGACTTCTTCACAATGCAGCGGTCGTAAGTGCTCAAAATCTAGTATTTAGCATATGAATCATGTTGGAATCAATAGATGAGTTGATATCAAACAAGTCACCGAAAAACTGGCCAGAATATGCTCATATGCCGAAGTATTAGATTTGATGGCTAAAAGTGGTCACAAACTAAGAAATAAAATTATATGGGTAAGGTCGAAATGATGTCACGACCCAACTAGAAAATAGAAATTATATAGGATAGTTCGAATTGATGGAACGACCCCATTGAAAAAGAGAAATAATATGGGTAGGGTCAGAATGATGGCACGACCCTACTGAAAAAGAAAAATTATACGGGTAGGGTTGGAATGGTGGCACAACCCTACGCAAATCAGATTTGAGGAGTCACCGGAAAGACGAATGGAACTATGCAAATCAAATCTGAGGAGTCACTAAAAAGACACATGATGCTATGCAACTTAGATATGAGAAAATAGTTCGGAAAAATCCACGGTACTACACAAATTATATATGAAAAGTAGTCTGGAGAGATGCACGGTGCTACGCAAATCAGATATGCAAAAAAAGATAGTCACCGGAAGGATGACATGGTGCTACACTAATTATATATAAAATAGTAGTCACTGGAATGATGGCACAGTGCTACACAAATTAAATATGAAAAAGTAATCACCGGAATGATGGCACGGTGCTACACAAATTAAATATGAAAAAATAGTCACCGAAAAGATCACACGGTGACCCAACTTTTGCTAACATAATCGTTGGCCGGACGGGCAGCATATATGGATAATAGCAGCCCACCAACAGCGGAAGCTCTTTGATTGTTTACCAAGATCGTAGAGGCTCTGATACCATGTGAGAAATATAGGAAAAGAATATTATTGAATTGTTGTTGTGTACATTATTACATTGAGACCCTAGTTATAGACCCTAGAATACAATCCTTTACCAAGTAGGATACTATTTAGTATTCCTATTTCTATTTCTATTTCTATTTCTATTACTATTACTATTACTATTACTATTCTAATAGGATTGTATAAACCTATTCCTATTCTAATAGGATTGTATAAACCTATTCCTATTCTAATAGAATTGTATAAACATATTCCTATTCTAATAGGATTGTATAAACCTATTCCTATTCTAACAATAAGCATTGCCTTTAAAGCATCTATATGATTCAATCCAAATATACTTTCTAATACATCACTTACCCGAGGTTGAGTTCTTTTCTCTTTCTTTGTCATGTCATCATCATCATCATCATCGTCATCTATATTAACATCCATGAGCATCCTTTGAAGTGAAGATGAGGAGCTATCTGGTTTTCTTCCCCTTTTAGCCGCTGTTGCTGAACCTCTACCCCTTCCCCTTGGAGCAGCCCTTTTGCGTCCTTTTGCCTGAACTGTCTTATCATCATCCTAGCAACAGGAGACAGCACATAAAGGCACAATTATGTAGCATACAGCAGGAGGAAGTGAGACAGAAAATTATGACATGTCTAAGAAAAACTTTTCACCAACCAGTTTTTGCAATTTGCATGCACACATCCAAGAAAATTTCACAGGGGAAAATAGATTCAAACTGAAGTGGTGATGTTTTCTGTTACAGCACTGGCCAATATTACATTCATCAATAGTAACAAGCAACTGGAACTCCTAATTCCTAACTCTCAATGCAAAAGTGATCATCAAAT